>CAUYON010064119.1:0-34961 GCA_963573935.1 Arctocebus calabarensis
CTGTAGTCCCAGCTACTAGGGAGGCTGAGGCAAGAGAATCGCTTAAGCTCAAGAGCTGGAGGTTGCTGTGAGCAGTGTGATGCCACGGCACTCTACCCAGGGCGATAAAGTGAGACTCTGTCTCTACAAAAAAAAAAAAAAAGAAAGAAAGAAAAAAAAAATAACCCCAATGCACTGACAATGTAACAGTGAACAAGACACAAGAGCATGCCCTGATTTACAATTACAGTCTATCAGCTCAACACCTGCAGCTCAGCGGCTGGGGTGCCAGCCACATACACCAGAGCTGGCAGGTGCAAATCCAGGCAAGGCCTGCCAAACAACAATGACAACTACAACCAAAAAATAGCCGGGCATTGTGGTGGGTGCCTGTAGTCCCAGCTACTTGGGAGGCTGAGGCAAGAGAATCACTTAAGCCCAAGAGTTTGAGGTTGCTATAAGCTGTGAAGCCACTGCACTGGACCCAGGGCAACAAAGTGAGACTCTGTCTCAAAAAAAAAAAAAAAGATTACAGTATCTAGTAACTTAAAAGGCAACATCTGTAGCTAGTGAAAGAATCTTAATACCAGTGTTTGCTCTAATCAACTACATCTCTGACTCTTAGTATGCAGAACGCTAAAGTAGGTCCTATCTACTGTTCTATCTATTGTTATAAAGATTAAAATATTAACCAAATCATAAAATATAAAAATGGGTTGGGCATGATGGCTCACACCTATAACCCTAGCACTCTGGGAGGCTGAGGAGTTGAGTTGCCTTAGCTTAGGAGTTCAAGACCAGTCTGAGCAAAGCATGACCCATCTCTACAAATAGAAAAAAAAAAAAAAAACCTAGCTGGGCGTTGTGATGGGCACCTGTAGTCCCAGCTACTTGGGAGGCTGAGGCAAGAGAATCACTTAAATGCAAGAGTTTGAGTTTGCTGTGAGCTGTGTGATGCAATGGCCCTCTATTGAGGGTGACATAGTGAGACGCTGTCTTTAAAAAAAAAAGAGAAATGTTAAAAACTGGTGAATATGGATAAAGGGTATACTAGAGTCTACTGCATTATTCTTACAACTTTTCTATAAGTTTGAAATTTTGAAATTATCCTCAAAATGAAAAGTTTAAGAGAAAAGGATATTATCCCACAGGGTTTATGTGTAAGTTCGTTCTAAGCCATAGAATTTTAAAGTACTACCAAAAAACACTCTGCAAAATGAATATAAAGTTATAAGAACTTCACAGTCAAAAATTACACGATTAGGTTGTATTACCTGAGAAAAGAAAAATTACAAGACTAGATGCAAGGGAAGGCAGCTCATGGCTGTGCTCCCAGCAATGTGGGAGGCAAAAGGTGGGAGAATGGTTTGAGGCCAGAATTCAAGACCAGCTTGGCCAACATGGTGAGACCCTGTCTCCAGAAAAACAAAACTAGGGTCTGGGCAAGGTGGCTCATGCCTGTAATCTTACCACTCCAGCAGGCAGACAGGCTGAATTCCTCAGGGCCTTTCAATTCAGGATAAAGTGCCCAGTCAGGGGAATGTCTCCGTGACTCACCCTGAGTACTGGCGGGCTAAGTTAGGAGAGTTCAGATAGCTGGAAGGGAAGTTCCCCCTCATTCTCTTCTCCCTGTGTGTACTGTCTGCCCACTTGAAAGGTCCATTACCCCATCTCCCTGTTTACCCTTTGCCCAGCCTTTCTGGGGGCTGTAATGTCCCTGACAGAGTCAAATAGAACAGACCCACCCAGGAAGAAATGAGTAAATGAATGTCCCACCCAGGAAAGAGTAAATGTGCCAACCCCTCCGACCCCTTAAATTCCCATCCACCTTAACTCAAGTGCTGACTTCCTTCTCGGACTCAGCCCACTTGCACCTGAGTGGAATAAAGGCCACTGTTGCCCACACAGAACCTGGACTCTGTTTCCTTCCATTCACATTTTAGAATAATCTTTTATTTTCAGTCGTTGACCTCTCAGTCCCCTCTCTCATTTCCAACCTTGACTGGTAACTACTCACTGTGTATTCTTGCACATAAATTCTGTTACAGGTCCCAATAAAAAGATTCCTCAGAAGCAGGAAGGCTGCTGCACAGTTCTCAGGCTGCCACCAGGCACATGAAACAATGTATACACAGCCTTATTGACTTCCAGGCTTTAGGTTTTATGCTCTAAGTTTGGTACAAAGTCTAGTGATTTCTCCAGGGCCATTTCCCTTACTGACCACTGTCCCAGGTTGGGGTCCACTGGAGCCTCAAAAGATCCCTTGAGCTCAGGAGTTCGAGACCATCCTGAGCAAGATCAAGACCCTGTCTCCATTAAAAATAGAAAAATTAGCCACGCATTGTGACAGGTGCTTATAGTCCCAGCTACCTGGGAGGCTGTGGCAGGAGGATCACAGAGCTCAGAGTCTGAAGTTGCTGTGAGCTAGGCTGATGCCATGGCACTCTAGCTTGGAAAACAGAGCAAGCCTCCATCTGAAAAAAAAAAAAAAAAAAGAAGAAAGAAAGAAAAGAAAAAAAAATTTGTTTTAAATTAACCTCTAACCATGGTAGAGTATACCTATAGTCCTAACTACTTGGGAGACTGAAATGCAAGGATTGATTGAACCCAAGAGTTCAAAGTTACAGTGAGTTATGACTGCATCACTACACTTCAACCTAAGCAGCAGAGTGGGGTCCTATGTGTAAAAAAAAAAAAAAAAAAAAAAAGGTGGGCGGTACCTGTGGCTCAATGGAGTAGGGCGAGAGCCCAATATGCCAGAGGTGGTGGGTTCAAACCCAGCCCTAGCCAAAAACTGCAGGAAAAAAAAAGAAAGAAAAGAAAAAAGAAATGACAAGACTGGAAAGCATGGCACCATGAGCAATAGCCAGCAAAATTATCAGATAAAAAATACAAAATATATACATTTAATAGATTTTTAAGAAATAAATCTTGAGGCTCAGAGCCTGTAGCTCAAGAGGCTAAGGTGCCAGCCACATACACTAGATTTGGTGGGTTTGAATCCAGCCCAGGCTCACCAAACAATAACGACAACTACAATCAAAAAATAGCCGGGCACTGTGGTGGGCACCTGTAGTCCCAGCTACTCGGGAGGCTGAGGCAAGAGACTCGCTTAAGCCCAGGAGGTTGCTGTGAGCTGTGATGCCACAGCACTCTAGCCATGGTGACAGCTTGAGGCTCTGTGAAAGAGCAAGGAGAGAGCGAGAGCGAGAGAGCGAGAGAGAGAAAGAAATCAATCAATCTTGAAATTATGACTAGGAAAGGAATAGGACTACCCAAAAAAAGTTTTAGCCAGGCAAGTTTGGCTCACACTTGTAACCCTAGCACTATGGGAGGCAGAGGCAGGTGGACTGCTTAAGCTCAGGAGTTTGAGACCAGCCTGAGCAAGAGACCCCATCTCTACTAAAAATAGAAAAGAAAAAAAAAACTAGCTGGGCATTGTGGCAGAAGCCTAAAGCCCCACCTACTCAGGAGGCTGAGGGAGGAGGATCACCTGAGCCTAGGAATTCAAGGCCATAGTGTGCTATGAATGAACTTGCAAATAGCCACTGCATTCCACTTGGGCAACTTGATGAGGCTGTCACTAAAAAACAAATAAAAAGTTTTTTTAAAAAGTCTCAGTGAACATGCTACAACATAAATGAACCCTGAAGACATTATGCTTGTTAGATAATTGCAAAACTTCATCTCCCTATCCCAATTACCCACTTAAAATTTCAAACTTATGGCCCACCCCCTACAGCTCTTTGCGCCAGAACAGTAACTCCGTATTGGCTATTCTACCATCCCGTCACCTCCCCTCACCGAACCTATATAAGGTACCCTTGTCTTTTGTTCTCTCTCTTTTCTCTCTCTCCCCCTCTCTTCTATCTCTATCTGTCTCTCTCTCTGCTCTCCTCTCCTCTCTTCCTTAATGCTCTCTGCAGCATTCCCTGCCAATAAAGACCTTTCATACAAGCCTTGGTGTTCTGTGAGGTTTATGCCGGTCTGTTGAGTGCCCCCCTGTCAATGCTCAGTAAAAAAACAAACACAAAAAGACAAGACATAGCTATTGTATGATTCCACTTATATGAGGTACCTAGAAATAGTAAAATTCATAAAGGTAGAAAGTAAAAGAGTGGTTGCTAGAGGCTGGGGAGAGGGGGAAATAGGAAATTATTGTTTAATGGGTACAGATTTCAATATGTGATGATGACTAATGGTGACCATGATGTGACAGCTGGACAATGACATGAATGTACTTAATGCTACTGAACTATAAACTTTAAAATGGTTAAATAGTAAATTCTATTTTACTGTAATAGCAAAAAGTGGGTATTATTGTTAAAATAATTTTTTTTTTTTTATTTTTCTTTGGCCAGAGCTAGGTTTGAACTCACCACCTCCAGTATATGGGGCCGCCTAAACAACTTTTTAATTCAATAAACTGGTATTACTATAACAAAACTGAACAGAGAACTAGCTAACTTTAAGACACTAATTATCCAGAACATGATCCAGATGGAAAATACAACAGTTAGGTTGAGAGGCCTGGATGGTACAGAAGAACTAACATACAAACACAAGCTCCAGATAGAAAAGATGGGAGATGAAATTGGAGAAAATAGCAAAAAATCCCCAAATTGTTTTTTGAGACACAGTCTTGCTCTTGTCATCCTAGGCTAGTGTGCAGTGGCATCACCCTAACTCTATGCACCTGCTACCTCCTGGGCGCCAGAGATCCTCCTGTCTCTGCCTCCCAAGTAGCTGGGATGACAAGAAGCACCACCATGCCTGGGTAATTTTTCCATTTTTAGTAGAGATGATATTGCTCTTGCTCAGACTAATACTGAACTCCTGAGCCCAAGGCATTCTAGGTGCTTCAGCCTCTCAAGAGTGCTGGGATTATAGGCGTGAGCCACCCTATTTGGAGCTAGGCCTCCAAAGTTGCTTAAAGATGCCAATCTTCAGATTCCAAAGACTAATGAATACTAAGTATGATAAATAAAAAGAAATCAACCTCTAGGGCAGCACCTGTGGCTCAAAGGAAAAGTGCGCCAGCCCCACATACTGGAGGTGGTGGGTTCAAATCCAGCCCCAGCCAAAAACTGCAAAAGAGGAAAAAAGAAAGAAAGAAAGAAAGAAATCAACTTCTAAACATACCATAACAAAAGTACAGGAGACCAAAAAACTTTTTTTTTTTTTAAGACACAGTCCCAACTTTGTTGTCCTTGGTAGAGTGCCCTGTCTTTACAGCTCATAGCAACCTCAGACTCTTGGGCTCAAGTGATCCTCTTGCCACAATCTTTGAGTAGCTGGCACTACAGGTGCCTACCACAATGCCCAGTGATTTTTAGAGACGTGGTCTCGCTCTAGTTCAGGCCCCTGGAACTCATGACTTCAAGTGATCCACTCACCTCAGCCTCCCAATCTAAAACTATCCTTAAAGAACATGGATTACATGTCTATAAAGAAATGACAATCACACTAACTGTGGATTTTTCAACAGCAATAAAAATCAGAAGAGAATAAGATCAATCACGAGCAAAGAAAAAAAGAACTGCTAATCCAGAATATACACACAGGAAAACCATCTTCAGAAATGACACAAAGACATTTTCCAACAATAAAACACTTTCCAATACATCTTTGCTAAAGAACATTCTAAAAGATGTTACTTCAGGCACAGAGAAAACAATTTCGGATTCTCAGATTTTAGAGGTCTCCAGGAGAAATGAAAATGATAAGCAAAGACATTTGCAAATATGGTACATAGGCAAATCAAAGCAGTACTGTTCAATTGTGTTAAATTTATAACTCTTTAAATTATAAAATCAACTACAGTATATATATATGTATGCCTTTGTAAGAGTATATGAAAGCAAATTTTAAAAATCAATATAGAAGATTCTCTTCTCACCTGCATTTTATTAAAAAATGTATAATTTTTAAAAATCAATACAGAACAGGGGCAGCACCTGTGGCTCAAAGGAGTAGGGTGCCGGCCCCATATACCAGAGGTGGTGGGTTCGAACCCAGCCCCAGCCAAAAAAACAATACAGAACAAAAATAGAAAAAGTACAAATTGCTCCCCTAAAATCTAGACTACTTCACAAAATTTGCTCTTTAAAATTAAAGTAAGAGGCTCGGCACCTGCGGCTCAACAGGCTAAGGCGTTAGCCACATACACCTGAGCTGGCGGGTTCGAATCCAGCCCGGGCCCGCCAAACAACGACAGCTGCAACCAAAAAATGGCCAGGCATTGTGGCCGGTGCCTGTAGTCCCAGCTACTTGGGAGGCGGAGGCAGGAGACTTGCTTGAGCCCAGGAGTTGGAGGTTGCTGTGAGCTGTGATGCCACAGCACTCTATCCAGGGCGACAGCTTGAGGCTCTGTCTCAAAAAAAATAAATAAATAAAATTCAATTAAATTAAAATAAGACCAATTATTTCATTCAATTAATTCTGAGTGTTTAATCCACCTAGGCCTTGAATTTAGGGCTGGTACCCAGATTGCTAACTTCCCTCCCTCTTATCTTCCTCTCCCTTCAGAGGTGTACTAACAAAGAGCCACACGTAGCGATTTGCATTAAAATAAAATTTTAAAGTCAGTTCTTGTGTAACACTAGATAAATTTAAGTGCTCAGTGGTCATATATGGGCCACTATATTAAACAGCACAGGTATAGAACATTTCTGTTATTACAGAAAGCTCTATTAGACAGAGCTGCTATATACACAGAAATATATTTTACTTAATTGTTTTTGTTCTGCTATAAAGAACTATCTGAGGCTGGGTAATTTATTTTAAAAAAGAGTTTATTTGTCTCATAGTTCTGCAAGCCCCACAAGACACCAGCATCTGCTTCTGGTGAGGGCTTCAGGCTGCTTCCCTTCCAGACAGCTGGCACAGGGGAGCTGGCATGCCGAGACCACACAGGAAGAGAGGGGGTGAGAGGCAGGGGAGGGGGCGCCAGGCTCTCTTTAACAGCCAGCTCTTTCAGAACTCACTCAAGACAGTGAGGACATTACAAGCCATTCATGAGGGATCCACTCCCATGACCTAAATATCTCCATCAGTCCTCAAATTACAATAGGAGGCTTGAGGGAACAGCCAACCCATAGCAATATTAATAATCAGAAAATCTTAAATATAAATGAACATATTAAAAATTAAATCCTCTTTTAATTTCTATGAAACTACAGCTCCTTAGTAGTATATAAAACAGTTTGCTCTTTATTAAAAACAAATAAAGTGGCTCAGCACCTGTGGCTCAAGCTGCTAAGGCACCAGCCACATACACCTGAGCTGGTGGGGTTGAATCCAGCCCGGACTCACCAAACAACAATGACGGCTGCAACCAAAAAACAGCCGGGCATTGTGGCAGGCACCCGTGGTCCCAACTACTTGGGAGGCGGAGGCAGGAGAATCACTTGAGCCCAGGAGTTGGAGGTTGCTATGAGCTGTGATGCCACAGCACTCTACCCAGGGGACAGCTTGAGGCTGTTTCTAAAAAAAAAAAAAAAATAAATAAAATATATATATATATATAAAGTATCAGAAATTGTTCAGCATCTCCTATGTCCTGACAAAACCATCTGACGCAGGATCAAAAAAACAAAAAAAAAAGGGGGCGAGCAGCGGTCGTCCCAGCTACTTAGAAGGCTGAGGCAAGAGAACTGCTTCAGCCCAAGAGTTGGAGGTTGCTGTGAGCTGTGACGGCACAGCACTCTACCGAGGGCGGCATAATAAGACTGTCTCAAAAAACAAGTGAGGCAGCGCCTGTGTCTCAGTGGGTAGGGCACTGGCTCCATATACTGAGGGTGAAGGGTTCCAACCCGGCCCTGGCTAAACTGCAACAAAAAAACAGCTGGGTGTTGTGGCAGATGCCTGCAGTGCCAGCTACTCGGGAGGCTGAGGCAAGAGAATCGCCTAAGCCCAGGAGTTGGAGGTTGCTGTGAGCTGCGATGCCACAGCACTCTACTGAGGGTGATAAAATGAGACTCTGTCTCTTAAAAAAAAAAAAAAAAGTATCACCTTTAATATCTGAAAGCAGCAACCTTTAAATTTCTTTTAAATAACAAGAGGGCCCAAGCTATTTCAACTTAACCTCAACATTTTGCTTTAGGCATTCTAATACATACTTAAGTATTTCTTTTCTTTTTTTTCACATTTAAGTATTTCTATAGCAGTCCCAACTTTTTAAATGACTTAACCAAAAACTCAAAGAAAACATATGTTAAACCTGAATTAACAGTAGCTAAGCCTAGGTTTGCACCTTAATTTCCCTCCCTCCAGAGCCCGCACAAAGGAACCAGGGAGTCTATAAGTGCCTCATCTAGACAACTGATGCAATTTCAATAGCGCTTATGTTAATAATTGGTTTATGTCCCCAGGGGGCTTCTGTGGCTCCACTTACATAACCCATTATGCACAGTGCTACACTATTCTCTTTCTCTAGAAAGCCCTTTGAATACCGATATTGGCACAAAGTTTACTAGCTGTATTAAATAAAAAAAGTCTTTTGGGGCGGAGCCTGTGGCTCATGGAGTAGTGCACCGGCCCCATATACTGAAGGTGACGGGTTCAAACCCGGTCGGCTGAACTGCAAAACCAGAAAAATAGCCGGGCATTGTGGAGGGAGCCTGTAGTCCCAGCTACTTGGGGGGCTGAGGCAAGAGATTCGCCTAAGCCCAGGAGTTGGAGTTGGAGGCTGCTGTGAGCTGTGTGACGCCACCCAACTCTACCGAGGGCAATAAAGTGAGACTCTGTCTCTACAAAAAAAAAAAAAAGCTTTTCTCGCTCTATCTTTCCTGTAGAAGTGGTGAAAAGAAAGCCAATTTCTGCTGTTTCTCTAAATGACTCTCCAAAGGCAAGTTATTTAATATTTGTCTTACCGGCTAATCAACAGAGTAATGATTGAAGAGCAGTACCCCTAGGCAACATCCCCAATTCACCAGGTTGCTCCTGGGGCTCTGGTTGAGCATCACAGTCTTAAGGAATTTGAAGCAACTTTTACAAACTCAAGTGACAATCTGAACTGTTCCTTGAAACGCACTATAAGAATTAACTGTGAAACTTGACAAAACTCAATTCAACAGTGCTGAGAATCCCAACGCACCCTCTGTAGGTTAACAGAAGGGCAGAATATACCCCAAAGCTAACTAGAATATGCATAAATATGCTGGATGAATGCTCTTCCCCAGTCCCTCAGATTCTGTTGAAGCCAAAATTTTTGGATTTCACAGAACCATGATCTTTAAAAAAAGAGGTGGGGGTGGGGTAACCAGCATAAGGTTGCCAACTTTTATTCTGCCAAGGACATTTAAAACAAAACACAAACAAAATAACCCTACCAACTACCGATCACCATCATACAATATGTTCCCATCAAAAGTTGTATAACATAATTGTAGAAAAAAAAAGTCTTCCAAATTCAATGGATTGAGCTTATGAAAAGCTAACTACACTCTCATTTCCCTTCAGACAAGTGAAAACTTTGTCACAGACTGACACTACTCCACAGGTCAGCAATGAAGGAATCAACGACAGGACACGTCCAAACCAAATATCAGCCCATTCAATAACCGGGCAATGCGAGCGTGGAGGGGTCTGGGGGACTCTCCTAAGGCTGCAGACCACAGATTTTGACACGAGTCTGTCTAATTCCAGAGGTAGAGTTCCTAACCATTATGCTAAGTTTCCTCTAATATTCTTCCAAAGCTATAAAGATCCACCCTCATGCAGTCACCTTTGTGACCAATGACAACCAAAGAATTACCAAGACAGCTGGAGGGAGTAAGAGGTGACTCCCTGGCCATCCTGACCTTTGCCTCGCTAATCCCAGGCTCACTGAAACGAAGCCAAACAGCCCAGACAAAGCGCACACAAAACCCCTGCCTCCAGCAACACGGATGCAGGACTCTCTGGACATTCCCAAGTGCCTGTGATACAGTGAAAAACATATTACTGAAAAACAAAACAATGTATTCATTCTCAAGAAGGAAGTAAACACTTCCATGGTAACCCAGTCTAAAAATAATAAACTTGTCCTCAAAAAATTACAACTCTAAGCTTTATTCTGCAAACTATTACAATCTTGTATACATTAATACACAAGTTCCTCCTATTTAAATACCTAAACAGAAAACCACATGAAATTCTACAAATTTACAGTTCTTAAAGTTTCTAAAATAAAATAGGTTATTTTCATATATGTATCATAAAATAAAATTATGATTTTTTTTTTTTTGAAACAGAGTCTCACTATGTTGCCCTTGGTAGAGTGCCACAGCCTCACAGCTCAGAGCAACCTCCAACTCTTGGGCTTAAGCAATTCTCTTGCTTCAGCATCCCAAGTAACTGGAACTACGGGCATCCGCCACAATGCCCAGCTACTTTTTTATTGTTGCTTTGTAGCTGTCATTGTTGTTTTGAATAAAATTATCTTATTTTATCCCTCTAGGCTAATCAGAAGATTGGAGACAAAAATACTCATGTTAGTCAAAAGTATTTAAAAAACAGTTGGGAAAAAAAAGTCTGTAATTAAATTCCATTTTCTGTTAAAGGCATTAGTAATAGTCAACCATAGTAAGAGACACAAATATTATCTTTGAAAATTCAGAGGTTCAGCTCGGCGCCTGTGGCTCAGCGGGCTAAGCGCCGGCCATGTACACCTGAGCTGGCGGGTTCAAATTCAGCCTGGGCCCGCCAACCAACAATGACAGCTGCAACCCAAACAAAAATAGCCGGGCGTTGTGGCGGGCGCCTGTAGTCCCAGCTACTTGGGAGGCAGAGGCAGGAGACTCGCTTGAGCCCAAGAGTTGGAAGTTGCTGTGAGCTGTAATGCCACGACACTCTACCCAGGGTGACAGCTTTTTTTTTTTTTTGAGACAGAGCCTCAAGCTGTCACCCTGGATACAGTGCTCACAAGCATCACAGCTCACAGCAATCTCCTGGCTCAAGCAAGTCTCTTGCCTCCACCCAAGTAGCTGGGACCACAAGCGCCCGCCACAAAGCCTGGCCATTTTTTGGTTGCAGATGTTTGGCGGGCCTGGGCTGGATTCAAACCCGCCAACTCAGGTGTATATGGCTGGCACCTTAGCCCGTTGAACCACAGGCGCCTAGCTGAGGCTCTCTCAAAAAAAAAGTTCTGAATGGCCTGGGGGTATTCATAATCAAAAATGGCCATTCCAGTTGTCAGTCTTCATGTTTTAGTCATAATTAAGGATGAATGCCTTATGAAAAGTCAAAAATGGGCCATAAATAACTGCCACTGTAATTTCAGATTTCAACCGGACATGAGTGGAACAGCCCTAATACTTGGTTGAGAGGCACAGTACTCAGTCAAATTGCTGTAGTGGGTTATAGGTCTGTATGTGCCCTCCTTTCCAGGTCTCTCCACTTTTTGTGGTCTTCAGGCCTTTGACCTATTTCAGCAGATACTGCCACCTGTGTCCTGACAATGATGTTCCAAGGACTTGCCTGGGTTTTATGAGTTAGGCGTATGGAAATTCTTGGGGAGCTTCAGTTCTAAACCTTACAAGGTCCAGTAGAAGGGAAATGGCAAAATCAAGAGAATGCTGAATGGTCCAGGAAAGAAACTAGTTATAAGGTATTCAAATGGGGAGAAGGGGTAAGGTAATGTAATACCTTGTTGATAATGCCTGATGAAATGAGACTAACCAGGTCTCTTGTTTCATGCTTCTCACTGGAGGGACAGGCTTGCTCTGGGAAAGTTTAAATTGAGTACAACTTGTTCTTGCTCTTCTAGAGGAATGGACTCAACAAAAGAAGCAAATAAACATTTTATTCCACAACACAACCCACCTTCCCTTTTCCCAAAGAACATGAGTTTACCTCGGCCATCAAAGCAGAGGACAAAAGCTGACAAGTGACAAGGCAAGGGATTATTAGAAAAATAGATTATGCCCAAGCTCTCCTGGGGAACCCAAACCCCTGTCCCCAGGCTCCCATTCAGGGCTTGCCAAATGGAACTAAAGGAATGGGGAGGGGCTGGAAACAGAAAAGCCACTCCATTTGAACAAAAGGGGGGGAAGGAGCCTGGCAGTTAAAACACCTGGAGGGGTGTAAGGTGGAAAGAGCTTTGCTCCTAGGTTAAGTGCTGGCAAAGGGAAGGGGGAGAAAATAACTTATTGGGTGATGTAATGGTATGTAGTTTCGATCAAGGCGACCATTCCAGATCTCTCACTGAAGCTAAATTCTGGCCGGTCTATGGAGGTAGAAATTGGGGATGGAAGGAAAAGTTTAGAATCCTTCCTTCCCCAGGAGAGTAGACATTTTTTTAATTATTACCCAGCTCTACCCTTTGGCCCAGCCTGCCTCCCCAAAACAGCTTCCAAATCCCTTAGCTAAAATTTGTATCAGAAAATGAAGTTTGAACAGGGATGTTGTTGAGTCTTGGCCAAACCCTCCAGCCCTAGAACTGACATCAAGGTTGAAAGAGTAGGGGTGGGGGAAAGGAAGTTAGAGAATGAATTACTATCTCCCCTTATCCCTTCCTCAGACCCCAGGGCAGGGCACAGCAAGGCAGGACTGGGCTGGGCTGGACTAGGCAAACAGGGAGGGAAGGCCAGGCAGCTGTTCTCGTTATCAGGGACCCATGCAGACCTGTTGGACAGACAGGAGGTGAGAGAAGGCCGAGCTGGAGGCCAGGAGGGTTCTTTAGGCTCCTAGAGGGAGAAGCAGGGGCCTGGGGTCAAGGGGGAGTGGGAAGCATAGCAGTAACAAACAGTGGGAGGAGCCTTTGGGCCCCCAAACTTAAATGGGCCACCTTCCACCACCACCCGTCCCCCTAGTGCTGACCAGAGGGGCCCCCACGGGTGGCAGGCTGATCAAGGGCAGAGCTTGATTCGGGTACCCTTAGATAGCACCCGAAAGAATGGGAAGACACGCTCGCCCAGGAAGGCAGCTGAGAAGGTGTGCACATGGGCTAGAGTCTCTGCATTGTAAAAACCCAGGCGCCCAGCCTCATAGTCCAGGTACACGCCAAAGCGCCGAGGTTTCTCGCTTGGGCTCAGCACTGTCTGCTCCGTTGAGCTCTGTGCTTGGTAGCGTTTGCCGTTGGTGCCCACACACCACACTTCCCGCTGGAGCAGGGGCTGTTGGGGCAGGTGGAGCCGGCGGCGGCGATGGTGATGGCGTGAGGAGCTGGCATCACCACTGCCCACAGAGGACCCCCCAGAGCCCACCTTTTCCTTATGATGGGTTGATTCACGGGCAGCGCCCACCGCCCAACCCCGCCGCCCGCCCACCTCTACCTCCCAGTAGTGCCGGCCAGAGCGGAAGCCCTGGGCCCCCAGTACACAGCAGTCGGCCGAGAAACGCTTGGGATGGTCAGCAACCTCTTGCCGCCGCTCTGCCAGGCGGACCCCCCGGCGGTCAGGAGACAGCATCAGGGCCGGGTGAGCCGTGTCCGGGTCCAACGTCAGGTCCACTTGGGAGGAGGGGAGGAGAAATATGCCCACACTGGAACAGCTGTTCCCCATCAGCAGGCAACTCCACAGGTGCAGCCTTGCCTGCTGTCCATCCCACCTTCCCCTATCCAGCTCCCCTTGGCTCCTCAAACCACCCAAAGGATGGCCCCAGGTTCCTATGGTCTCCACCTCTCTCTTTACTCTTGCTCCCAGGACACCTGGCAGGTCTGCCCACTGGCTCTTAACACACCCCCCCCCCCCAACCTACCCGAGCTAGGACCAACTACCCTTGGCTAGAAACTTCGAGTCCACTGGTATCCTGCTCTACCTTGGCTTCCCACACCTCCCCCCAGGGCCCAACTTCCCTCAGGACCCAAACTTAGGTGTGTGAAGGGAAAGGCAAAGGAAGGTCGTACAGGTGACCTCCCTACCTCTCGCAGCCTGACAGAACATCCGGCTCATTTTCCTCACGATGGCATCTGTTAGGAAGTCATGGCTATGGGGTTGGCACGGGTCAGGGGACCAGACCTCTGGGGGCTGCCGCTGTACCTCTTCACACCTGGAGGAAGGGGATGGGGCAGGGGGTGGGACCATGATATTCCCAAAGAAAAGAGCAGAAGCTGGGGGAAGGAAAGGAGGGTCCAGGAGGCAGAAACTCAGGTCCTGGGAAAGGAAGGAGAGGAGAGGGATACCCAAGAGAGGCAGGGATGGGCAACCAGATGCCACTGGGTCACAAGGGTACAGAGTGGGAACACACCTATTGAAAGTCTCCTTGATGTCCTGGGAATAACAGAAACAAAAAGAGGGAGAGGGAGAAAGAGACAAAGAAAGTGTCAGCTGCACAGAGACAGCTCCTTTCCCCCAGTCTCCAGCCAGAGAAAGGACTGAACTTGAACAGAAGGGAGAAGCAGCACCCTCAAGGCCCTCAAAAAACATGTATCCTTCTCAAGCACCCTTTGCCTCATCACACCTAACTTATCTTACCTGCTGTAAGCCCCAAATAAAATTTTCAGAGTATGACTTCTCAACCCTCATTTGCCCTACAACTCTATTTTCTTGCCTTTCATTGGACTGTTCACACACACCACATGGACATTAACTGTCTCTAGCCTCAAAAAATGTTTTTGGTCTTCAGATTAAACTATTGTGGGTTTCTCCTAGTGAGAAAACAGGCAGCTCTGGACAGATGTCTAGTAAGCACTGCCTGACAGAGCCATATAGGGTGCTAGGGCAGATGGGGGTGGTGCGGGAACAGGGAGGGGAAAAGGGGGGGGACCATGCTCACCTGGAGCAGCCGCAGGCCCCCCTGCTGGCTCCGCTCCTGGGCCTCTGCCAGCAGGCGGCTCAGCTGGGCAGCCTGCTCTGCAAGGCGGCTGGCCGCTGCACCTGCACGACCCAGCTGGACTTCGTGCATTTCTCGGAGGCGCCGCTCCAACCCTGCCTGTTCTTCGGCCAGAAACCGTGTCAGACGCCCAAACTCTGAAGCCACAGCTGCCAGCTCTGATTTCATCTGGCTCTGGAATGATGCAAAGCAGATGATGGGTACCACCCCAACACACAGGAAGATAAACTTCTAGCTGTGTACCTGCTGCCTCTCAATCCAAGGAAAGGAGCCCTGCATTCCCCAAGGCCAACAAAGGCCTGGGAATGGGAAGAAGCCCCGTCTCCTTTCTCACCTCCTGGCCTTACCAAGCACCACCTCTACACTGGTCCCAAATTCACAAACCTTTGCCTGGAAGACTTCTTTCCATCTCTACCTACTTTGACTCACCCTTCAGGTCTAAGCTTAAATAGTCCTAGAGGAGCCTTCCCTCCCCACTACAGATCTAAATCAGGACCATCTCCATGAACACCACTATATCTCTTCAAGGCACACAAAATGCTGGAATGCTGTGTTTACACTGGAGTATCTTTTAACATTCTCCCCAGCTACAGCATAAGCTCCCGCTGGCGGGGACTGGGAATGTCTTTGTTTGCCATAGTGTCCTTGGATTCCGGCATAGCACCAATTAGAGTAGGCACTGTAAGAATTTCAGAAATGAGCTCAGGGGCTGACAGAGCCACATAGAGTGCTAGGGGAGATAGGGGTGGTGGGTGCACAGTGGTTAGGGCGCTAGCCACATGCACCAGGGCTGGTGGGTTCGAACCCAGCCAGGGCCTGCTGAACAACAACAACTACAACAAAAAAATAGCCAGGCATTGTGGTAGGTGCCTGTAGTCCCAGCTACTTGGGAGGCTGATGCAAGAGAATCGCTTGAGCCCAAGAGTTTGAGGTTGCTGTGAGCAGTGATGTCATGATACTCTTCTGAGGATGACTTGTTAAGACTCCGTCTCGAAAATTAAAAAAGAAGAATTTTTGAAATGAAATGAATATATGATTCAGGAATTAAAACATGAAATTAGGGTCTGTTACAGTGACCTCCGGTAAGTCATCCAAACCCTCTAGATGAGGGAGTAGCAAACTTTTCCTGTAAAGTTCCAGATGGTGAATACTTTATGCTTTGTGGGCCAAGAAGTAAAATCAAGGGTACATATAGGTACTTAATATCCTGTAACAGAAAACACTTCTATCCAGTCCCATCCTGGGTGGTAGTCTTCTACCAGCTGCAGACATTCTCTGGACCAAGAATAACAAACAGGCCAGAGTGGGGTTGGGGGTCCTGGCTAGCCGGGGGTGAGGGAAACAGCCACAAGTTTCACTTTCTGCCCCAGTGACACTCAGATGCTGGCACATGTTTCTCTGTTACCCCAAAGTGTCCAAAAGCATCAACTAGGTCAGCTGGCCAGAGGCAGGATGACTCCCACCCCCCAGGCTCAGATTCCAACACTCAGTGCCTGGCAGTTAATACAACACAGTCCTTAACGTGTAGGTCATGATGAGCTTAAGCCCAGCCCAATGGTCTGGAAGGCAGGTGCTAGAAGGGAAGAGGGACAGAAGAGGATGTGCTGGTTTGGTCTCTGAAACTCATGGTGCCAGCCCATTCCAGCAGGTGCAGGACATTGAAGAAAATATCTAAAAAGACTCCTTGGGAATAGCTGAGCAATAATGAAGAGAAGGGCTTAGAAACACTGGACTAGGATAGTAAGTCTCTATAATGTTAACATTCACTAATTCCTCCCTCCTGCCAAAGACTCTTGGTCTCGTCCTCGGTCAGAGCCAAGAGGTCCCAAGACAACACTCCTCTCATTTTCAGGCTGCTCTACCACCGCCAGCATCTGTTCTGGGACTCAGGGGCTTCTGGAATGGCTGCTATGGGGATCTGCCTTGCTTTCTTCAGGCTCTGGGTTGAGGTATCCAGGTACAAAGCCTTGCCCTGCAGCCTTGGGCCAACACCTGACCCCCCCAGTCTAGGCCTCAGTTTGCACTTCATTTTGGAACCTAGGAACCAACATGCCTCCTGACCCTCAAGGCCCTCCTTTCCCCAGGGCCTGGAGAAGATTTCTACCCCACTCACAGGTGTGGGTCCTCTTCAGAGGACCTAGTCATCACTTATGAGAGTGGGCAACCCTACCTTCCTTCCCTAACCACAGGATCAGTCAGCCCTTACCAGGGATACTTGCCTACCTTCAGCTCTGTCACCCTCCTCTCCTCCTTGGCCTTCATCTTCTGTACAGCCTCCAGGTGCTTCCTCAGAGGCTCCAAGTGGCCCTGTAGTTTGGCCTAAGGGAATGGGAAATGGAAAGTTAGAGGCTGGGGGGTGGGAGAGGCAACGGCTCCTTCAGAGCCCACCTCTCTAATCCTCCCTATATCAGTTGGGACTCAAAGCCTGATACCTTCACCGCTGGTATCAAATGACCATCATACTCTCTCTTTCCCTTTCTTCTCCCAGCCGATGGCAAGGGCCTCCAATCCTCCCTGTATGGACATGAAAGAAGCCCTGTGGTAGTCTCTAAAGGTAGGATCCTTATGACTAGAGAGCCCCACACTCCAAGTTGGGGTGCACATGACTTGAGCCCTCACCACACTGAGTCTTTCCATACCAGTGTCCCTGCCATTGGTCCCTGCCCCCTCATAAGCAATCTTCCCCATGATTTTCATCTCTAAATACTTTTCTGATGATTTTGTGCTTGTGCTAAAAATCCTTCCTCCTGACCAATCAAAGGCCTCCCTCTCCTCAGGACCTACAGAAACTGACTACCCCTCCCACAGATCTTTGCTGTCTCCTCTTCAGGGGACCAAGTCACCACTTGTGAGATGGACAGCTCTACCTTCCTTGTCTGATGACAGGACCAGTCAGTGATCCTGACCACTTCCAAAAGATTAACCCTCCATTTCTGGCCTTATCTCCTGATCCCACAACTTCCACACAGACTCTTAGGTTTAGCCACATAAAACTACTTGCTGTTTCCTCAGTACAATCCCATGCTGTTTCCTCTGCCTCGGACTGGCCTTCTCTGCTTGGTCCAAAGTACTCTTCTCCTAAAACCCAGTTCCCTGACCATAGCTCTGACTCTCCCCACCCCCCAACTTCCTGTGATCCCAAGGAATATCAAACAAAATGTATACACTACCCTCATACCAATAATTGATAAGTGTGGCTCCCCCAGGGCCTATGGAGTCCCTGCCCTCACTTATTTTAATTTCTATAGTTCTCTCTGCCTATCTGCTTTCTCTTCCATGCTGTCATTTGCTAAATGGAACACAAAACTAAAACCCTCTCAGAATTCCTAAGGTTGTAACTTTCACAGCCAATAGCATGTGAGCCTAGTGTTCCAACATTGTTTATCCAAATCTTTTCCTTTAAAGGACTGTTAGAGACCAGAATAGGTGAAATAAGCCCTACTGACATGCTCTTTCCCTTTTTGTGTCTTACACTGGCCTTTCTCCCTCCTTTTCCTTGAGGAATACAGGGGAGAAGAGTTCAAGCCTGGACCCAGTGAGGTGACCCAAGGCAGGCCATGTTTCCAGTTTCCTCAGCTGTCAGATCAGCATCTACCCCACAGACAGTATGCTTAGTGCTTTGGCTTGCCTGTAGCAAAAGATCAGGACATGCTATTCAGTGTTTAATCTAGGCTTTAAGCTGCCAGTGACATCCTGATAATAACCCTTGCCCTAAAGAGGCTACTGACCCAGGGTATAAAAGACAGTTGTTGCACAGGATAGGTGGTCGTAGAAAAAAATGACAGTAATAGTAAAATTAGCCAATCTAGAATACGAAAATAGCATATATTACACAAAATGTAACCTTTTTTCTTTTCTTTTTTTGTGAGACAAGAGCCTCAAGCTGTCACCTTGGGTACAGTGCCGTGACATCACAGCTCACAGCAACCTCCAATTCCTGGGCTCAAGCGAGTCTCCTGCCTCTGCCTCCCAAGCAGCTGGGACTACAGGCGCCCGTCATAATGCCTGGCCATTTTTTGGTTGCAGCCGTCATTGGTGTTTGGCGGGTCCGCGCTGGATTCGAACCCGCCAGCTCAGATGTATGTGGCTGGCGCCTTAGCCTGTTGAGCCACAGGCGCCGAGCCTTTTCTTTTTTTTTTTTAAGAGACAGAGTCTTACTTTATCACCCTTGGTAGATTGCCGTGGCACCACAGCTCACAGCAACCTCCAACACCTTCCTGGGCTTAGGTGATTCTCTTGCTTCAGCCTCTCAAGTAGCTGGGACTATAGGCACCCAACAGAATGCCTGGCTATTTTTTTTGTTGCAGTTTGGCCAAGGTCGGGTTCAAACCTGCCACCCTCGGTATATGGGGCCGGCACCCTACCCAATGAGCCACAGGTGCTGCCCACAAAATGTAACCTTTTGATAATACTTTCTATTTTTCTAAAGTCACTTTCTACTCCATTAATTAAGAATCTATGCTTAAATTTACCATTTAATGTTTTTCCTAAATTGTTGAAAAAAAAATTTTTTTTTTTTTTTTTTTGAGACAGAGCCTCAAGCTGTCGCCCTGGGTAGAGTGCTGTGGCATCACATCTCTCATAGCAACCTCCAACTCCTGGGCTCAAGCAAGTCTCTTGCCTCTGCCTCCCAAGTAGCTGGGACTACAGGTGCCCGCCACAACGCCTCGCCATTTTTTGGTTGCAGCCGTCGTTGCTTGGCAGGCCGGGCTGGATTCGAACCCGCCAGCTCAGGTGTACTTGGCTGGCGCCTTAGCCTGTTGAGCCACAGGCACCAAGCCAAATTGTTTTTTTTTTTTTTTTTTTTATTTCTTTGTACAGACAGAGTCTCACTTTATCGCCCTGGGTAGAGTGCTCTAGCATCACAGCTCACAGCAACCTCCAACTTCTGAGCTTAGACGATTCTGTTACCTCAGCCTCCCGAGTAGCTGGGACTACAGGTGCCCACCACAACGCCCAGCTATTTTTCTGTTTTGTAGTTCGGCCGAGGCCAGGTTTGAACTCGCTACCTTTGGTATACGGGGCTGGCGCCCTACTCGATGAGCCACAGGCGCCGCTGACAAAAAAATTCATTAGCAAGAATACAGTAATATTTAATAAAAAAAATTTCAAGGACATTTATTTAGGAGCTTTATTTATATGCCATTTGTGTATAAAGAAATATTTCTACAAAATAATACGGTATATCAACCCAGTGCTGGTTAGTATATGTATGTATCCAAAAAGAATAAAACAGGCTATATGTGGTGGCTTACACCTGTAATCCTAGCACAGCTGGAGGATTCCTTGAGCTCCAGAGTTTAGGACAGCCTAAGCAAGAGGGAGACCCTGTAATTCACCTCTAAAACACACAAAAAATTAGCCAGGCATTGTGGTAGGCATCTGTAATCCCAACTACTCAAGAGGCTGAGGCAGGAAGACTGCTTGAATCACAAGTCTGAACTTGTTGTGAGGTAGGCCTGGATGAGAGTAAGACTCTGTCTCCAAAACAAAACAAAACAAACAAACAAACAATATATAAATATACCCTGCCTATAAAATACCCTAAATGTAGGCCAGTCCTGGTAGCTTAGACCTGTAATCCTAACTCTCTAGGAGGCTGAGATGGATGGAATGCTTGAGCTCAGGAGTTTGAGACCAGCATGATCAAGAGTGAGACCTCATCTTTACTAAAAATAGAAAAATTAGGCTTGGTGCCTGTAGCTCAAGAGGCTAGAGTGCCAGCCACATACACCAGGGCTGGCGGGTTCAAATCCAGCTGGGCCTGCCAAACAACAAAGACAACTACCACCAAAAAATAGCCAGGCGTTGTGGTGGGCGCCTGTAGTTCCAGCTACTTGGGAGGCTGAGGCAAGAGAATTGCTTAAGCCCAAGAGTTTGAGGTTGCCAGAACTTGATATGATGCCACAGCACTCTATCAAGGGCTACAAAATGAGACTGCATCTCAAAAAAAAAAAAAAAGATTTAAGGAATTATTTAGCTCTCTCTCCAGCTGCAGGCAGGTGCCACATCTGCTCCTTCAGTGCTTAGCCAACCTCTGTGGGAATTAGGAAATCTAGTTTTCTTTCTTGCTTCTTAGTATCCTGGGCCAGATAATCAGCCTTAAAGAACCTGCCTAGTGGCTCCCGAGTGTGGTAGACACTGGCTGTTTGGGCCCCCGATTATTCACATCCTTTCTTTTTTTGAGATAGATTCTCAAGCTGTCTCCCTGGGTAGAGTGCCATGGCATTGCCATGGCTCACAGCAACCTCCAGCACTTGGACTCAAGCAATCCTCTTGCCTCAGTTTTTTGTATTTTTAGTAGAGGCAAGGTCTCACTCATGCTCAGGCTGATCTCGAACTCGTGAGCTCAAGCAATCCACCTGCCTTGGACTCCCAGAGTGCTAGGGCATGAGCCACCATGCCTGGGCACATCCTTTCTTATAGTAACTATTCTATCACATTCCTCCATTCCTCCCAGGCCATGTGTTTTGTGACTAGGTCCTATGCGAATCAGCATATTGCATTTACTCAGTGACAATGATGGATTCAAGGACAAACATATAGCCCCAATCAGGTCAAAAGGAGCTAACAAAAGTCAATTCCTAGACCTCCATCAGGGAACTAAGTATCTGAGAATAATTTGGAGTACAGCTTTTGCTGCCAGGTTTATACAAATGGAGCCAAGATAGAAGTTAATGTAGAAGAAAGGCAAACATAAGTGGCCCAAATCGTGTCCTTATGACACGTTTGAGTCCTAATTCAGCCAAAGCCACAGCCTGGCTCATCCCTGGACTATTCATTACATAGCCATAAATTCACGGTTTTTCCTTAAGATAGTTTTTTGTCTTTTGTCATCACAAGGCAAATGAGGCAAGGTGAGGAACTGGCTCTACCTTCTCCAGAAAGTGCTCCAGCCTTTGCCCTTCATCTCACAGTTTTAGGAGCCTGGGGAAGTAGGAACCCAAGTGACAGCCGAGGGTGAGCCGCCCCAGAGAAGAACATATCCCCTGGGATCAGAGACAAGATAAATGCCTGAATCAACACACTCCCCCACAGAGGTATAGTTAGTAAACTTTTTTTTTTCTCACAGGGCTTGAAAGATCAAAATTGCTTTTCAAAAATAATAAAAAAGAAGCAGCCACTGTGGTTTCTTTTGACACCAGCCCAATTTCCTGGCTGTCACAATACTTCCAAATAACATGAGTAGGATTTTGCTGGGCTGTCTCTTTTTCCCCAAAACCCAAGGCAAAAAACAACAACAGAAATCTGTAGTTCCAGCTGCATAATAATGTTTGGTCAGAGGCTTTCTGAGATCTCTAAGATTCCTGGGTGGTTTATAGGACCTGATGTTTTCTCTGAAACTGCAAAATGGCTTTATGCAAATAAAATGTGGGTTAGCAGGGTGAACTCAGGTAACAGCCTGAGTTCCTGGCTTCATCACTTTTGAAATCTACCAGATCCGCATTTACACCTATACAGTGTGAGGGCCATCCAACTCTTCCTGTGGAAAACTGGGCTATTGGGCTTCTGAACTTGAGGTCAGAGAATTAAGTTTGCAGACTCATCCTAGAAAAGGTGCTACATACCTTATTGCTGAATAACAATCAGTACGGTCACCTTTGAAGTGCTCCCTTGGGAAGACTGATTCCAGTGCCTAGTCCACACTTCAAAGCAACTTTGGAACTCTTTTTCTGGAATGGCTGGCCATTAGAGCCGTCATTGTACAAGGTCTGACAATTAAGTTTGCAAACTCATCTTAGAAAAAGGGCTTTGGAGGGTGGACTAGACGCTGGCCCCGATGCATAGCTTCCCAAGGAGAGTGCTTCACAGGTGACCAGAGTGATATTCAGCAGTGATATATGTAGTTTTCTCTAGGATGAGTTAGAGAACTTCATTGTCTGACTTCCTGCATTTCACTGTGGCCCTGAGAGACCTCCTGCTCCACTCCATACCCCCTCCATCCAAAAACACACTCCACGTAAAAACACAAATTCCCCCAAATGATCTGTATCTCCTGTACTCTCCCTTTCTTTCTTCCAGTTATAGCAGAGTTATAGTACACTTTGTTTTATTCCAGATTAGGCTATCTATTTGTAGTTTTTTTATTTGTTTATTAAGTCATTTGTACATAGATCATACATTTATGCCATTATATGGGATTCGATGTGTTGATATTTGTACAAATTGGAGTGCTTAAAATCAACATAGCTTTCACCTCATTTACCCGATTATAGCGTTAAGACATTTGTGTTCTACACCTGATAGATCTAACTTGTACTTGCAATATGCTCCATAGGTGTGGTTCCCCCTACTAACCCTCCCTCCATCGACCCACCTGCCCCCTTCCCCTCTCCTCCTTCGTCCTAGGCTATAGTTGTGTTTCACTTTTCATATGCAAGTGTGAGTGATTATAAATTGGTTTCACAGTAGTACTGAGTACATTGGATGTTTTTTTCCCATTCCTGAGATACTGTACTAAGAAGAATATTTTCCAGCTCCATCCAGGTAAACATGAAAGAGGTAAAGTCCCCATTTTTTTAATGCTGCATAGTATTAAAATACTACAATTTATTAATCCATTCATGGGTCGACGGGCGCTTAGGCTTCTTCCATGACTTGGCAATTATGAATTGAGCTGCAATGAACAATCTGTTGTAAATATCTTCGTTATCTTTGTTCCTTTGGATATACACCTAGAAGAGGAATTGCAAGATCAAACGGTAGGTCTATATTTAGATCCCTGAGCGTCCTCCAAACTTCCTTCCAAAAGAAACGTTCTAGCTTGCATTTCCACCAACAGTGCAGAAGTGTTCCCTTTTCTCCACATCCATGCCAACATGTGTAGTTTTGGGATTTTGTGATGTGGGATACTCTTACTGAAGTTAGATGGTATCTCAGAGTGGTTTGGGGTTTTTTTGCAGTTTTTGGCTGGGGCTGGGTTTGAACCCACCACCATATGCGGCTGGTGCCCTACTCACTGAGCCACAGGTGCCGCCCTCTCAGAGTGGTTTTGGTTTGCATTTCTCTGATGATTAAAGATGATGAGCATTTTTTCATGTGTCTATAAACCATGCGCCTGTCTTCTTCAGAGAAGCTTCTGTTCATGTCTATTGCTCACAATGAAATGGGATCACTTGTTTTTTTCTTAGTAATAAGTTTGGATTCTCTGTGGATTTTGGTTATTAGACCTTTGTTGGAAATATAACTTGCAAAAATCCTCTCCCATTCTGAGGGCTGTCTATTTGCTTTACTTAGTGTGTTCTTGGCAGTGCAGAAGCTTTTTAATTTGATCAGATCCCAGTAGTGTATTTTGGATGTTGCTTCAATTGCCCGGGGTGTCCTCCTCATAAAGTATTCTCCCAGGCCAATTTTTTTCAAGCATTTCCCCTGCACTCTCTCTAAGAATTTTTATAGTTTCATGTCTTAAGTTTGAGTCCTTTAACCAGTGAGAGTCTATTTTTGTTAGAGGAGAAAGGTGTGGGTCCAGTTTCAGTCTTTTACAGGTCGCCAGCCAATTCATCCAACACCATTCATTGACTAGGGAATCTTTCCCCCAATTTATATTTTTAATAGGCTTATCAAAAATCAAATGACGATAAGTGGATTCACCTCTAGGTCTTCAATTCTGTTCCATACATCTGCCTCTCTATTTTTGTGCCAGTACCATGCTGTTTGTGTGTGTGTGTGTGTGTGTGTGTGTGTGTGTGTGTGTGTGTGTGAAACTCTGTCTCACTTTGTCACCCTTGGTAGAGTGCTGTGGCGTCACACAGCTCAAAGCAACCTCCAACTCCTGGGCTTAGGCGATTCTCTTGCCTCAGCCCCCTGAGTAGCTAGCACTACAGGTGCCCCTCACAACACCTGGCTATTTTTCTGTTTTTTGCAGTTCAGCCGAGGCCAGGTTTGAACCAGCCACCTTCACTATATGGAGCCGGTGCCCTACTCGATGAGCCACAGGTGCCGCTCTACCATGCTGTTTTTGTCACTATCGATTTATAGTATAGTCTAAAGTCTGGAAGCGTGATGTCTCCCTATTCGTTTTTATTTCTGAGTAATGTCTTGGCTATTCGAGATTTTTTTCTGTTTTCATATAAAACGAAGTACTGATTTTTCCAGGTCTTTAAAGTATGACAGAGGTGCTTTAATAGGGATAGCATTAAATTTGTAAATTGCTTTAGGTAGTGTAGAATTTTAACAATGTTGATTCTTCCCAGCCATGAGCATGGTATATTTTTCCATTTGTTAACATCTTCAGCTATTTCTTTCCTCAGAGTTTCATAGTTCTCTTTATAGAGATCTTTCACATCCTTAGTTAGATACACTCCTAGATATTTCATCTTCTTTGGCACTATTGTAAAGAGAATAGAGTCCTTGATTGTTTTTTCCCCTTAACTATTGTTGGTATATATAAAGGATACAGATTTCTGAGTGTTAATTTTGTATCCTGAGACGTTGCTATATTCCTTGATCACTTCTAGAAGTTTTGTAGTTGATTCCCTCTAGTTGATTCCAGATATATAACCATATTGTCTGCAAAGAGTGAGAGTTTGATTTCCTCTGGTCCTATTTGGATCCCCATGATTGCCTTCTCTTGCCTGATGGCGGTGGTTAAGACTTCCATTATAATGTTAAAAAGCAGTGGGCATCCTTGCCTGGTTCCTGATCTCACTGGAAATGATTTCAATTTTACTCCATTCAAAACGATGTTGGCTATGGGTTTGCTGTAGAAGGCCTCTATCAGTTTAAGAAATGTCCCTTCTATGCCAGTCTTCCTAAGTGTTCTGACCATGAAGTGATGCTGGATATTATCAAAAGCTTTTTCTGCATCAATTGAGAGAATCATATGGTCTTTGTTTTTTAATATGTTCATGTGATGTATTGTATTTATGGATTTGCGTATACTGAACCATCCTTGGGACCCTGGGATGAAACCCACCTGGCCATGGTGTTTAATTTGTTTGATGTGTTGTTGAATTCTGTTTGCAAGATCTTATTGAATATTTTTGCATCAATATTCATTACAGATATTGGTCTATAATTTTCTTTTCTTGTTGGGTCTTTTCCTCGTTTGGAGATCAGGGTGATATTTGCTTCATAGAATGTGTTGGGAAGTATTCCTTCTTCTATGTTTTGGAAAAGGTTAAGTAATATAGTTATTAATTCCTCTTTAAAGGTTTGGTAGAATTCTGTTTTGAAGCCATCTGGTGCTGGGCTTTTCTTTTTGGGGAGATTTCTTATAGTTGATGCTATTCTATTTGTAGTTTTGATTCTGTTTTACACTTAGGACTTAGTCTCCAGTTATTTGCTTTCTCAGATATTTTAACACAGTTGTTTAATCAGCTTTATTGAAGTAGAATTTACAAACAGCAACCATTTTAATGTAAGGATGAATTTTGACAAATACACTAGCACCATAGTCAAGATGTAAAACAGAGGGGCAGTGCCTGTGGCTCAGTGGGTAGGGCGCTGGCCCCAACTACTGAGGGTGGCAGGTTCAAACTCAGCCCTAGCCAAACTGCAACAAAAAAACAGCCAGGCATTGTGGCAGGCGCCTGCAGTTTCAGCTACTTGGGAGGCTGAGGCAAGAGAATCGCCTAAGCCTAGGAGATGGAGGTTGCTGTGAGCTGTGACACCACAGCGCTCTACTGAGGGTGATAAAGTGAGACTCTGTCTCTACACACACAAAAAAAGAAAATGTAAAAAGTTTCTTCTCCCCCAAAAGCTGCTTCATGCAATCAGTTCCCCCTCAGATCTGCCCCCACTCCCCCATAACCACTGCTGGGGTGTGACAAGATCTGACCTTCCTTAATTTGGGCTGTGGCAGAATTTCATATACAGAATATACCCTTCTGACTTCTCTCAGCAGAATGTTCTTGAGGCTCATCATGTTGTGTATGAATGTGGTTCATCTTCTTTACTCCTGAGTATTAAATCGGTCCATTGTATAGTTATACTACAATGTATTTATTTTAGGTGTACATATTTATGGGGTACCGTGCAATATTTTAATACAAGAGCAAAATGTGTAATAATCAAATCAGAGTAATTAGGCGTACCCATCACCTCAAACATTTATCATTTCTTTATTTTGGAAATATCCAAAACCCACTCTTTTGGCTATTTGGAAATATACAAGAAATTATCGTTAATTATAGTAATTCTAAAGAGCCCTAGAACACCGGAGCATATTCCTCCTACCTAGCTGTGATTTTGCACCTGTCAATCAACCTCTCCTCATCTTCCCCTGCCCCCTATCTTCCCCCACCTCTAGTAACCACTATTCTACTCTCTACTTGTATGAGATCAGCTTTTTTAGCTTCCACATATGAGTGAGACGGTGCAGTATTTATCTTTCTGTGCCTAGCTTACTTCACTTCACGTCCTCCAGACTCATCCATGTTGCTGCAAACGACAGAATTTCATTCAGTGTTAAGGTTCAATAGTATTGCATTGTGTGTATGCCACATTTTCTCTATCCATTCATCTGCTGATGGACACTTAGGCTGACTCCACACCCTGGCTGCTGTGAATAGTGCTGCGATAAACCTGAGAGTGCAGGCATGTCCTGACATACTGAGTCCTGTCCTTTTCATAGATACCCGGTAGTGGGCTTGCTGGGTCCATGTACTGCAATTTATTTGTCCACTTACCTGTTAATGGACATTGGGGTTGTTTTCATTTTCAGGCTATTATGAATAAAACTGCTGTGAATATGCACATGCAATCCTTGGGTGGACATATCTGCATTTCTCTCGGTAAATACTTAGAAGTGTTAAGTGCATTTTAACTTTAAAAGGATCTGCCTGATTGTTGTCCAAAGTGAATGTACCATTTTACACTTTTGCCAGCAATAGTGACAGTTTCATTGCTTCACATCCTTACTAACACTCGGTATTATCAGTCCTTTTACTGTTTTCCATGTTAGAGGGTGTGTAATGGTACCTCATTGTGGTTTTAATTTTCATTTCCCCAATGACCAGAGATGTTGGGCATGTGCTTATTGGCCATTTGCGTCTTCTTTTGTGATGTGTCTATTTAAATCTTTTGTGCAAATTTTTGTTCTCTTAGTGAGCTGTGAGAGTTTTTGGTGAGACATGAGAATATACATATAAATATAAACACATTTATATGCATTAGTAATATAGTCACATAAATATTATATATACAAATATTCTCAATATGTCTAATATATATGTCTTTATATTTGTTTCATTTTCTTAACAGAGAAAGAGCATGATCTAAGTTTTGTGAGGTCTAATTCATCTAATTCAGCCCTTCTTTAACTCTCTTCCTTTTCTAGTCATATCCTTCTTCCTCCTTTCATAGCCAAGAAGCATGAAAGAAAATTCTTCCTTTACTGTTTCTACATCTTCTAAAACTCCATTCATTCTCTCACCCACCACTCCGCTGCAGCATCTCGGCAATCATGGACCAGAAGAACAGCCCAGTTCTAACATCTGGGGAAGCAAGTACACAAAGCTTTCAAATTCTACCACCCTGGGTTTGCAAAGGCAGGGCAGGAGCATGAGGCTGAAGAGAGGTGAGGACTGTGCAGTTGGACAGTGGGACTGCAGAAGCCCTCTGACTGCTTTCTCCGTGTGTTTCGGAGTCTTGCCTTCTGTTGGTTTCTTCTCATATCTGTCTTCCGGAAGATCATGGTCTAGCTGGTGAGATGGTTGAGTCATCTTTTATCGTAGTGTGATGTACCAGTGTATGAGGATAGCACCCAGTCAGTTGAAGGGGACTGCAGGTGTTGACAGAGTTCCCAGCACTGGGGCAGCACCTGCAGCAGCGTGTAAGTGCACATGTAAAATAAATGAGGTGTGAGAGAGCAAGGCACTTACAGAGGACAGTTCAGATAGGTGTGGAGCTTAGGGAACGTGTGCACAGCACCACCGGATGTAAAAACTGTATCACCAAAATGCCTAGTGAGCCACCAAAGTCCATTCTCTCTGGGATATGGTGGGATTAAATTCTACAGCCTCCCTTGATCTTATCTGGGGACCTATGCCCAGTGAGATATGAGTTATCACCAAGAGGACGCGAGCAGAATCTGAGCCAGAGCTTTTTAACAAAGTGTGCCTCCTTCTTGCTCTCTTTCTCCTTTTGACAACTGGACGGAGACCATAGGAGGCCCCGAGGAGATGGTGGAGCTGCAGAATGGGAAGAACTCAGGTCCCTGAGAAGATAGAAAAAAGCTGAGGAAAAGCAAGAAAACAATTCACTTCCACATGCACTGAGAACCCAGTCACACAAATAAACCTGGAACCTGGCAGTGAAAAGCTCCCAGTCCTGGCCTAGCCTGGATTCTCTCTCTGCTGCCCTTGGGCCCACAGCCTCCCCGAAACCTCCCTGAAACCCATACACCCTGGTGGGTGGGGGAGGAAGGTTTTGATCTAGCGTCTCCTTATATTTTCCTTCACACAGTTTGAGGAGACTGACGATGTGTGAAGGTAGCAGAGCGAGGTTTGGACCAGAAGATGGACAAAGGAGAGGCAGGTGCTAGAAAGGTGGCACTGTAGGGTATAGATGCTGCCCCCACTTCCTGTTCCTCAACTTTCTTCTTGCAACTTTTTTATTTTTTTTTTTGAGACAGAGCCTCAAGCTGTGGCATCACAGCTTGTATGTGACTGGCGCCTTAGCCCGCTAAGCCACAGGCGCTGAGCCTTTTCTTGCAACTTATTCCTCCCTTGGCTTCCACGAGAGCATAAATTGCTGATTGTTTGTTTTTTTTTTTAAAAGAATCTCACTATGTCACTCTCGGTCTTGTGCCATGACGTCACAGCTCACAGCAACCTCAAACTCTTGGGCTTAAACGATTCTCCTGCCTCCGCCTCCCAAGTAGATGGGACTACAGGCGCCTGCCACACACCCGGCTAATTTTTGGTTGTAGTTGTCATTGTTGTTTAGCAGGACAGGGCTGGGCTCGAACCCGCCAGCCTCAGTGTATGTGGCTGGTGCCCTAGCCACTAAGCTATGAGCGCTGAGCCTGCTGACTGTCTTTCTACCCCTCAGGCCACAGAATACTTTTTCTGTACCCATCTTGGTTCCTCAAAAAACCATCCTTAGTCCTCTTCTCTTCTCATACCTGCTGCCTACTGAAGGAGTCTCATCTCTCCAACATCCCCTGAGTCTGCCCTCCAGTTCAGCTCCAAATCCATGTGGACAACTGCCCAGGAGGCATCACGACTGAGTCCCACCACCTCCCTCTGCCTTCCAGCAACCCTGCCTCACCATCATCCATTTAATATTGTCCAACCCAAAAGAAACCCAGCTGAAACCCATTCCTCATCCTTCTCCTCAGCTGATCATAAGGTCTGTTCATTATGCTTCTTTAACAACTTCTGGAAGCCCTTTAGTTCCCTTTATTCCCAGTGACATAGCCTCTATTGTATCTCCTTTATGAACTTTCGTTAACAGTCCCCAAACTCAGCTCTGTACCCTCAAGATCCTCCATTTTCCACGCATCCCCAAGAATGTTTGTTTCTCTAACTTAAAAAAAAAATTATGAAATATTTCTTATGCACAGAAAAGGACACTGAGAATAAATAACATGATAAACCTCTGTATACCTACTGCTCAGAATTAACAAATGGGAACCTTTTCTGCCTGTTTTCTCATAGATAAATGTTTCTGAACACGGATTAAAAATTCTTACAATGCTACTTTCTTGACTAAAAAGTTTCAGTGGGAGCCAGGCATGGTGACTCATGCCTGTAATCCTAACACTCTGGAAGTCTGAGGTGGGAGGATCACATTAGGCCAGAAGTTCAAGACCAGCCTGAGCAAGAGCAAAACCCCATCTCTATAAAAACGAAAATTAGGTAGGCATGGTGGTGCACACCTCTAGCCCCAGCTATTCAGGAGGCTGATCCCAGGAGTTTGAAGCTGCAGTGAGTTGTGAAGATGCCACAGCACACTAGCCCAGGCAATAGGATGAGACTCTGCCTTCACACACACGAAAAAAGTTTTGGTGGATCTAATTTCGCTCAACATAACTTCCAAACTCCTTAACCTGTTTTAAAACCATCTATGAGTATAGTGGTTAGAGTTTACCACTTACCAATATATGTAACTTAACAGTTACTTTAGCTTCTCTGGGCCTCGATTTCAGTGTCCCTGTTTGTGAAATGGTGACATCATGGTGATACAGGACAGGTGGCGCCCCAGTGAGCTCAGCCGAGCTAAACTGGAGGACCTGCTGCCTCAGCCCTGGTGGTGTTGGTGCGGTGGTGGCCGGCAGAGGAACCAGTGGGCTGGAGAGTAGGCAGGGGGCAGGGGGCCTCGCAGGAGGCTCCAGTAGCAGAGGGGCCAGATCACTGCTAGGGAGACACCAGCACCGTCGGTCTCCCTCCCCTTGCACTGCTGCTGAACAGGGAACCCCCTCATTCTAGGCCTGGTCAATTTCATGTAAGTTTCCTAGGCCTGGGAAAGGAAGGGATTGTAGCCATTCATTTGCAACTGAGTTCCAGCTAAATGCAACTATAAAGGACCCATGCCTGCTAAAAGTAACAACTGAGTTCCAGCTAAATGTAACTGTAGAGGACCCCATGCGACTATACATATCGCTGGACAAAGAGCCCTGAGAGAGACAGAGAGAGAGAAGGAGAGAGCTTCTCCCATACACACACACACACACACACAACTGAACCAGGAGCTTTGGTGTTTTTGCATTCTTTTCTGTAATTAAATTGTCTTACCATTGATCTGTGATCGGTGGATTCATTCTTCAAATCACTGAGGCCAAGAACCTACTGAAGACGAAACTCCAGTATCAACCGGGCTGTTTGGAGATTAACTGAGAAATACAAATTGCCTAGTGTGGTACTTGGCACATATTATACATATTAGATTTCTAGCTCTTCTAGCCTGAATTCCAAGGCAAGAGAGAAAGGTGGAAAGAAGTGAAAAGAAGGAGCTTTTGAGGGAAGGGGAGCAGAAAAAGATCAAAAGAGCAATAGAATTTAAAGACTGAGTTGGACAAGAGGGAGAAGAGATGAGAGAGTGAGATGAGAGCAGGGACACTGTATGGAGAAAAAGAAAATGATAAGAAGATAAATATGCAAAAGAGGACGAAAAAAACCCTTCGGGTGAAAGGGGATTGATCATGGGGTATTTACTATGATAAAGAGGGCTGGATGTCTGCTGAGGGAGGTGCTGGCGTGAGTCCAATCCCAAGGGTAGGTCGCCCGCTCAGCAGCAGCTCCACCAGGGGGCAGTGCGGAGCCCTTGCTTTTCTTCCCTGTGTGCAATTCACCAACTGTTCCCCAGGGATGTGGGGGCAACACAGAGTCGGTTGATGCCAAGTCGTTTGGATAGATTCTGCTACTTGTTATTTGAGGGATAGGACAGGTATCGAGCTTTCTGGAGATTAATTTTTGATTTATTGGTGGTAACAATGATTTATTCTGATATACCCCTAGGGCAAAGAATGGGCTGTAAATATTTTAAATGCTGTTAGCTGGTGACAAGAAGAGCTGCTGGTTGGGGAGCAGGGCAGATAAGAATTTCAAATGCCTTCCCTAAATTACTTAAAGGCAAACTGTAACACTTGCTAGCTTGTTTAAGACAGAGGCTGGGTTGGGGGGTGGGGTGGTGAGAAATATTAAATTGTTATCTTATTAACTCGGACAACACCATGTGTTTTCTCTGCAGAGTCCATTTGCTTTCTCTACAGCTGGGATTGGATTGGACTTTACAGCCTGCTGAGGCAATAGAAGGAGGCAGCTTTCAGACTCCTAGAGAGAGAAGACTGTACCAGGGTGAGCAGAGGCAAGAGCTACGCACCCTTCTCTCCAGCAGGACCGAGGAGCCCAGGCCTGAGAGCAGAGTGGGGTGGTGGAGAGAGTCCTAGACCAAGAAGCCCACACTGGTTGTGCAACCTTAGGTGAAGGCACCTTGACCCTGAATCTCAGTTTCCCCATCTGTAACATGGGATGATAATTCTTGCTGGCATGGCAGGGTGAAGACAATTCTGAAAGGGTTTGGTTTGATGATTAGAAGAAACAGCCTCTTAGGGTTGGCTTCCCCAGCCTGCTCTCGTGCTCTTCCAATCAGCCCTGATTGCCAGGGAGAAGTGAGATGACCATTTCCTCTCATGTGATAGGGAAACTGTGGCAGAGTGATGAACTCCAGCTCCCTTGGGAAGTGAGAGGAATCCCAGGAATAGATCGTGAGTGATGGTCAGTGCCAGGATCTCTGGAAGCACTTGTGATCTATCTTTGTTCCTCCTCAAAGAGTCAAGTGTAGTTGACAAGAGTGAGATATTCGCCAATGGCGAGCAAAATTTAAGAGGGTACAAAAAAAATTCAACCAAGATAAATAATATCTTTTTTTTTTTTTTTGACTTTGAGATAGAATTTCACTCTGTACCCTAGGCTAAAGTGCCATGGCCTCAGACTAGCTCACAGAAACCCCAAACTCCTGGGCTCAAGTGATCCTCCTGCCTCAGACTCCCAAGTGGCTGGGACTATAGGTGTGCACCATCAAGCTTGGCTAATTTTTTCTATTTTTAGTAGAAATGGAATCTCACTGTTGCTCAGGCTGATCTCAAACTCCTGACTTCAAGAGATCCTCCCCACTCAGCCTCCCAGAGTGCTAAGATTTATGAGGCACCATGCTCAGCTGATAAATAATATATATATATTTTTGAGACAGAGCCTCAAGCTGTCAGCCTGGATAGAGTGCTGGGCATCACAGCTCACAGCAACCTCCAATTCCTGGGCTCAAGCGAGTCTCCTGCCTCCACCTCCCAAGTAGCTGGGACTACAGGTGCCTGCCATAACGCCTGGCCATTTTTTGGTTACAGCCATCATTGTTGTTTGGCGGGCCCAGGCTGGATTCGAACCCGCCAGCTCAGGCGTACATGGCTAGCACCTTAGCCCGCTGAGCCACAGGCGCTGAGCCAATAATATCTTAATGTGATCTCTTTTTAATCAAAATTAATGCAAAAAATCATAATGCACAAAATGTTTATTTTTAAAAATAAGACATTATCAGTCCTCATTGTATAAAACAAGCTTTTCGTTTCCCCTGAACACAGGGATTCCCTGGGACTTCATGTTGGGATTCTGTCCGTCTTGGCTTCTCCATTTATCTCTCACCTCAGTCTTTCCCACCAGAGGCAGAAGAGCAAAGCAGTCTGCTCATGGGCTAAAAGTAAGGCAAGGTTGGATTTTAATCCTTGCTCCATTATTTAGTAGCAGTGGGATCTTGGGAGAATAGCTTGGAACAGTTGCTTAACATTTTATAAGCCTCAGTTTCCTAGTCTGTAAACCTCAATTTTCTAATGTATACCGATTTTGTTGGGTTCTTGTGACCTGGGCCACAGTATCACCTGAAAAGAAGCCATACTCTGTAAAATAATTTTAAAAGGTTTATTCTGAGCCAAATTTGAGGACTATGGCCTAGAGCCATGCTCAAGAATCCTTGAGCAAGTAGACTCATGGTGGTTGGGGTACACTGTAGTTGTTTTGTTTTTTTATTAAATCATAGCTGTGTACATTAATGCAATCATGGGATACAATGTGCTGGTTTCATATACAATCTGAAATATTTTCATCAAACTGGTTAACATAGCCTTCATGGCATTTTCTTAGTTATTGTGTTAAGATCTTTATATTCTGCATCTAGTAAGTTTCACTTGTACCCTTCTAAGATGCACCATAGGTGTGATCCCGCCAATTACCCTCCCTATTTTATTTTTTTAAATTGAGACAGTGTCTTGTTATGTCGCCCTCGGTAGAGTGCCATGGTTATAGCTCACAGCAACTTCAAACTCCTGGGCTCAAGCGATTCTCTTAGCAGAGCCTCCCGAGTAGCTGGGACTACAGGTGCCCACAACACCTGGCTATTTTTTTTTTTTTTGGCAGCCATCATCGTTTTTTAGTTGGCCCCGGGCCAGGTTCGAACTCACCAGCCTCGGTGCATGTAACTGGCATGGTAACCACTGTGCTACAGGCACCAAGCCCACACTTTAGTTTTATACATTTCAGGAAGATGAGAATTATGGGTAAAGTCATAAATCAATACATAGAAGACCTACATTGGTTGGGCAAAAAAGGTGAGAGATTTCAAAGTGGGGGCTTACAGGTTATAGGCAGGTATAAGGATTCTTTAGTTGACAATTGGCTGAAAGAGTTAGGCTTTGCCTGAAAGACCAAGAGTCAGCAAAAAGAAATATGTAAGTTAAGATAAGGGTCTGTTAATCAAAGATAAACTACTAGACATAAGCCCAGACTTAAGTGATG
>CAUYON010064122.1:0-28469 GCA_963573935.1 Arctocebus calabarensis
CTCCTATGAGAATACTCAGAAGGTGTCTTCTTAAACAACAAACCTATTTTTAGTGGTGGAGCCGCTCTTAGTAGCTGTGTCTGCATGGGACTGATAACCAATCACTATCTTTGGAGGAAGTCCTAACCTTTCCTTATATACCCTCCTAGAAGAAAAAGCAGAAGAAAAGTACCCATTAATTTTTATTCACCAAAACTAGGTAACTAAAAAATACATTATTAGTCTCTACATTTTTTTTTTAAAAACCTGGACTTGCAAGTGAAATGGGAAATTGCATACCCTTTCCTTTCAGCATAATTTACTCTTCATTTTAAACATAATCTTAATCACTTACTACCTGAGAACTAATTGGGTATGTGGTATTTATTACTACATTATAGTAATAATTACATTATTGTAGTATGATAATTATTAGTAAATCAATCATGAACAAGGCAGAGACAAGCTCCAAGCTTGTGGTGTTCACAGTCTAGTAGGAAAAACAAATAACCACAACCACATATGACAGTTCTTATTTAAAGTATACTTAAATGAAAATCAGTAACAAGCATATGTCTATTTTTATTCTTTGATCTAAAATATATTTTACATATGAACCCTAGTAAATATTATATATTACTACATAAATTACATTTACCAGACCTATTACTGACAAGGTGGAACCCACAAAAACACATTAAAAGGGGGATTTGTGATATTTTCAGAATAAATTAGAACATACATAATTTCTGCCTTACATACTAACTCTACAACCTAATTTTCAAATAAAATGTAACTCCACTGTAAAAACAAAAGGTGATGAGTACCAAAGAGAACAAATATGTAGGCGCCTGTGGCTCAGTGGGTAGGGCGCTGGCACCATATCCTGAGGGTGGCGGGTTCGAACCGGGCCTGGCCGAACTGCAACAAAAATATAGCCGGGCATTGTGGCAGGCACCTGTAGTCCCAGCTACTCGGGAGGCTGAGGCAAAAGAATCGCCTAAGCCCAGGAGTTGCAGGTTGCTGTGAGCTGTCGGACGCCACGGCACTCTACGAAAGGCAACAAAGTGAGACTCTGTCTCTACAACAACAACAACAACAACAACAATAATAATAATAATGAGGAGGCAGGAGACTCGCTTAATAATAATAATAATAATAATGAGGAGGCAGGAGACTCGCTTGAGCCCAGGAATTGAAGGTTGCTGTGAGCTGTGATGCCACAGCACTCTATCTAGGGTGATAGCTTGAGGCTCTGTCTCAAAAAAAAAAAAATAATAATAATAACAATAATGAAAAAAATTAAACGTAGGGCGAATAAGTGAGACTCTGGCTCTTAAATAAGAAAAAAAAAAAAAAGAGGACAAATATGTAAGGACAGTATGCTGTATAACAAGGAAGTGCTAACCTCATCAGCAAAGTTACAGAAATATCTACTTTAAAAGTCACGCGGTCAAAAGGATCATGTTAAGGGAAAGAAGCACATTCAAAGGCTGAGAAAAAAAAAAATCAGGCTGTGTGCCTGTGGCTCAGAAGAAAAGTGAATATGAGATAAGGCTTATAAGCTCTTGAGAAAAAGCCCACAAAACACCATAGGTCACCTTAGGAATTAAGATATTTATTCTAAGAAACAAATAGCAAAAATTCAAAAATAAGAAGCAAAATTTTAACTAAAAATAAAAGAGTACATATTTCTATTAAGTTAAATCCTCCAACACAACTAGTTTTTCATATTCCATCCTCCAGAAGATTTTACTACCTTACCCCCAATAAATTATTTAAGAATAATTTTATGAGGCGGCACCTGTGGCTCAAAGGAGTAGGGTGCCGGCCCCATATGATGGAGGTGGCAGGTTCAAATCCAGCCCTGGTCAAAAAAAAAAAACTGCCAAAAAAAAAAAAAGAATAATTTTATGATAAAGTTGCAATTATTAACAAATTTACATTCAGATACAATGCATTCCTTTCAATTATACTTGACCATTAAAATGTCAGAAAGTGAGAACAGAGTCAGGCAAATGGGTTAAAAAAGAAGGAAAAATCTTGCCCTGAAGAACTGAAGCCAATTGTTTTATACAGAGATTCAATATTGATAAAAATACAAAACATCTATAAAAAAATTCATAAAGGGCAAACCAAACAATTTGTGATCTATTATTGAGTGGCATGTAATTTTAACACGAAATTTCAAGTCAAATATTACTAATTTAAGTGTAGTGAAAAGAAAATTCTAGTTTGGAGGAAAAAAATGGCCAGATTTACAAAAAATAAAATTCACTAAGAAAGGTTTTAAAAAAGCAAACCCTAGGGCGGCGCCTGTGGCTCATCAAGTAGGGCGCCAGCCCTATATAAGGAAGGTGGCGGGTTCAAACCCAGCCTTGGCCGAACTGCAAAACCAGAAAAATAGCCGGTGTTGTGGTGGGCACCTGTAGTCCCAGCTACTCAGGAGGCTGAGGCAAGAGAATCGCCTAAGCCCAGGAGTTGGATGAAGGTTGCTATGAGCCGTGTGATGCCACGGCACTCTACCGAGGGCGATAAAGTGAAACTCTGTCTCTACAAAAAAAAAAAAGCAAACGCTATACATGTGGGTTCTAAATACGGACAAAAATCAAGATATGTTACTTAAATTTTAATGAAAATTCCATGTAGTGTACACATGTACTAAAGGTACATGTATACCATTTGCCAATACTCACTGAATTATTGTGAAAATTATATATTAGCATATTTCAAAGGAGTGTTCTCAAATAGGACTTTTTAAAGGATGAAAAAATACTTACATTCTCATTCGGTAAATATGTTACACATGCCAAAGTAGAATGCTCTAATCATACAGCCCGTTACGAAGGAAAAACAATTTTATAGAAATAGGAAATATATGAACAAGACGCTGAGCACCAACACTGCAGTTCAAAATTATAAAAGTATTCATGAAAACAATACAAGGAAAATAATGATCTACCATTCAAAGTATATCTAAAGCTACAAATAAAAGAAGTTCTGGTTTTCGCTATCTTAATATTGTAAAAGTAGGCAAATAGCAAACATACCCTATATGTGTAACAGCTTCTCTGTTTTCACATTCAGTAGTCCATATTGCTATCTTATCACCTTTAGCTCTAACATTAACAACAGCTCCACATACATCATCACTGTAGTCATCAAAAGATTCTCCAATAAGGCACAGCAGCTTAAACAAACAAAAAAAAAAAACAAATTACATTCAATAAATTATAAACAGCTTAACAGAGTGCAAATGTCTCTACTATATTTGTATAGATCCTTTTTAAATCAACAGTTTACTTTTTTAATGTCTAACTTTATATATACAGTTCTGTTACATAAAAATAAAAAGTTCATGTTTTATTTATTTACCTCCAAGAACATTAACCATCTTTAACTTTTTCTGCAAATTGGACAACTGATACGAGGACATGCACAGAAGTTGAATTATTTTATTAATATTCACTTGCCCCATTGACATTTATACAAATACTGAAATAGCCATTCATGGTTACACTGTTTCTTGTTCTTATTTGTAATGAATAACTTGGCTAATTTTTTTAACTGTGGTAAAATATACATAATATAAAATTTATCATTTTAAACATTTTAGAGTACACAGTTCAGTTGCAGTAAATACACTCAATATTGCGCAATCATCCTACCATCCATCTCCAGAACTTTTTTGATGTACCAAATTGAAATGTTCTGATTTTTAAATGTGGAATCTTGAAGTGTTATTTACTACTAATAATAATCTCCATCCCCCCATTATCTCTTTAAAACACTTATTCAAATACAGTAGAACCTCCATAATTGACCACCTTCCTACACTGACCACCTCCTTAAGCCGACCTAATTTTCATAGACCACACATGCACCACATGTAAGTGTCAGTACTGCAGGCCTAGTAGTTCCTTACTGAACATCTCTGAATTTTGACCAGTTATAATCCTGTAGGTGCTCAACTTGATAGTGTCTTAACTTATTAAGTTAATAAGTGTTAATTACAAACCAGACACCATCAAGTGCTAGGACACAAGGCTATGAACAAAAGGCGTGGGGTTTAGAACTTGGGTGTCAAAGGACTACAGAAAATACCTACGGTATTAAAGCCAAAAGTTCCAACATGTAAGATGAATGGTATTAAGCAACAATTTCATTGTTTCTTTCATTAATCTATGGGTTTCAAAACTTCATATAAAATATAAGATTCTGTAATTTGTGGTAGGATCTTTTATTGTACTAGTATGTAAAGTATACAAGATTCACATGATGGAGCAAAAATAATTGCTGACTTAGATATTCTAGTGTGGGCATCCTTATCTCCTCTTAAATTAAATAACCTAGGTAAAATGTAATGTAATTTAAGTTCCAGTATTCCAAAACTGCCTCTAAAACTGCTTTATAATCTTAAAACCTTACTGTCTCTAGCCAAAAGCGATCGAGGTCACTTCGTCTCTGCTGTTTGTTCAATGTAATTAGCCATCGTCCTCCCCGTTTGTTTTTCTCATCTTCCCACATAGGCTCAATACCATCCTATAAGGTTAGAAGACAATAGCATTAACCAAAAGTTACACTACCTTTGAGAAGAAAGCATTAGAAACAGCAAGAAATAACAGTCAACTTTTCACTTTACTACCCTAAAACTGTCATTGATGTAGTTTTAGAAAAGCATGTAAGATTTAAAGCAGAGGCATGAGATCGAAGAATTAAGTCATGACTTTGTCACTAATTAGCATCAACCCTTAGGTTTCACTTAATTTGGAAGTTCTCAAACTTTGTGAGTAGCAGACACATTTTAGAAGCTATGTACACTTCTACACCTAAAAAATACATGCAAAAATCACACTTTCAGAGTTAATGAATGCCCTATGACCCTATATCTAAGTATTTAATATATAAAGAAAGAATTGAATTAAATAATCAAAGCCCTCTTCAAAATCAATCTCTGTATATGCCCACAGAGTCAAGACCCTCAATTTCTATTATTTACAATAGTATTTTAGTATGCTAAAGATACAAAAGCCAATTTAATTATTAGCCTATACATCATAGTATAAACTATGACTATGCTTGTGGCAAGATTTCTTAATGAAATACCTGAATAGTCCAGTCCTATAATAAATACAAGAAATTATCAATTAAGCATACCTTAAAAAGTGAGTAGTCACAGCCAGGCATTAAATTACTAGACAATTGGATATGGTTGTACAGACTAGGTAAAAGAAAAAGATAATTAAAAACAGAGAATGTGTAAAGTAGAATTTAGGAGCTTATGTGTATATTTAGAAAATATGATGAAAAACAGATAAAATTTCATTTTTACTTGTTTTTATATGGAGTCAATTTCTAAAAGAGACAAAAGAGATCTTAATAGTTTAAGAATCAACTTCTGATGATGCATACAATTTTCAAGAAAATATTTTAATGACTTTACTGATAAAAATATTTTTACATACTAGTTAACTTAGTACACATGTATATATTACATTTAAGAAACTCAGAAGAAACATAAGAAGTTGCTTTAAGCAAATGGAAGAGAAAAGACCATTAAGATTGCATAACCAAAACAGTCAACAAAACCAATGATTCCCAACCACCACAAACGGTTAGCACAATAATCATTTGTGGAGCTTTTAAAAAAAATACACTGTTCTAAGCCCTACCCTTTGAGATTATAATCACTTAAATATGGGGTACAACCCTGTTAAATTATTTCTCAAACAGCAAAATAACAGAATTACATTTGAGATGACTAAGATATTCACTTGCCTAAAGGCAGGAAGCTAGATCACTTCATCTCCTGTAGACTCTTATAGCAAAATTGTTATAAAATTGCAAACAGAATAAGAATTTTTTCCTCTCTCCAATATTAGACAGCAGAAATCATTATCTTAGCTATATCGATAGACCGTGAGTGATTCAATATACCTAGTCAAGATACTGAGGTTTTCTTGGTAGTATTTTGATCTGGTCTAGGAAAATTTCAGTATAGTCTTAAGAGTTGGCATCCTTTGGTTCATATCTATAGGTTAGCAAACAAACCTGGTTTGAGTGAGACAGCATAAGACCACATAAGGTTTGCTGAATGCCAGTCTCCACTAGGCAACAGTAGAGGCCTGGACACTAACAGTGACCATGGAATTATTAATATCACCACTGATTTCATAAAATGAATGGATGTGTAGGAATGACCTTCTTTGCTGGCATTCAAGGTACAAAAGATGTAAATTCTTCTTTTGCTTCTACCTTTCTCTTTCATAATGCTAGAGTCTCATAAGTTTATAATAAGAATTTGTAATTGCATATTTAAAGATGATCCTAAGACTACAAGACTAAATACTAAAGGACACAATGGTTGTGTACACAAAATTTGTTAGAAAAAAAAGTGAGAAATTAGGAAGTGACTTAGTTATTTATAGAAGACTCAAGGATTCCTTCATATCTCTAAATTACGGTGTAAAATTCCACTCTATGCAATGACCTTGCTTACACACATAATTAAGGTGGGAAGCAATGTTCTCATTAGAGAAAAGTTAGAAATCAATTATATAAACTGGTAAAAACCAAACAATCTAGATAAATGCCAATTTGACGTGAGGGGGTGGTTTAGCAATCCGTAGGAGACTGAAGAGCTTTTTCAGTGAAGGAGACTAGAGTTAATTCAAGAATCTTAAATAAGCACAATTAAAGGAGAAAAATCACTTGATGTTTTGATGAAGGGCAAAGAAGAATAACTCTAGTTTAACTACATAACTAGACATATGAAGTAGGAGGGCTTAAATATACAGTAGAACCTCCATAACTGACAACCTCCCTACACTGACCACCTCAAGTTAACCTAATTTTCATAGACCAGACATGCACCACATGTACGTATCCAGTACAGTGGACATAGTTCCTTATGCTGACCACCTCCGTATATTGACTAAATTTTTATAATCCCTTGGGCGGTCAACTTATGGAGGTTTTACTGTAGTTCTATTCTTTTTCTTTTAATAGGTCAATGCTTTTAATGAAAAATGACTCAAAGTACTTTATGATTTATAGTTTTCTTTAGGTATTTGCCTTTTTCAGTGATAGAAATGCATACCAAATGTCTTTTACAGATCAAGCACTGGAAATACACAGACAAATGTTGTTTCTACCCTTGAGGAAGAATGCATGTATGGATATTACAACCACAACCCATTCTCTTGTGTGAGAAGAACACACTCATGGTTGCATTAAAACATAAGAGCAGCACCATTAATTCGGCATGTATATTACCCTAAAATAAAAATGTACGACTTAGAATATTTAGATAATTGAGGTAATTTAAAGTTCTTGAAAATATTTTTAATAAGTTTTGCCTTTTATGCCTTCAAATAGTATCATTCTACACATAATCCCTACATATTCTCCAAAACAAACTAAATTAACTTGTTTTTAGAGAATCAACATCAAAACTTCTTGCAAAAGATTTATAATTTTTACTTTAAAGTTATGTGAAAATAGGTAATCTCAAATTTTATTCATAAATCAGAAATCCCAAAAATATTTCAACTGTTCTTCCTGAAATTGATTAAAATATAATGAAATTTATAAACTATCATCACAGATACTATCATTCTCTTGACAAACCATGAATTTTGAACACTTCAGCCTTTGATTTCAAAACTCTTGGCACAGAAATTCTACAAGTTACCTTGTATAGAGCTTGCAAAAATGGGGGTCTACTGATGCTCTGGAAAACCCAGTTATAAGAAAATATCTAAGCAACTGAGGCAAGAAATAAGTTCCAAATAGTACAAGTTCTGGGAACGGGCCAGGTGAGGTGGCTTACATCTGGAATCCTAGCACTCTAGGAGGCCAAGGCAAGTGGACTGCTTGCGCTCAGGAGTTCCAGACCAGTGTGAGCCAAAGCGAGACCCTGGCTATTTTTCGAGTGTTGTGGCAAGCACCTAAGTCCCAACTACTTGGGCGCGAGAGGCAAGATAATCACTTGAGCTATGTGAGGTTGCTGTGAGCTTTTAAGGCCATTGCACTCTGCCCAGGGTGACAAAGTGAGACTTTGTTTAAAAAAAAAAAAAGGTTCTTGGAACAACAAAGGATTCTTAAGTGAAGGATATCTCAGAGTTAAAGAATGGGGCAGCGCCTCTGGCTCAGTCAGTAGGGCACCGGCCCCATATATAGAGGTTCAAACCCAACCCCGGCCAAAGTGCAACAAAAAATAGCTGGGTGTTGTGGCAGGCGTCTGTAGTCCCAGCTACTTGGGAGGCTGAGGAAATAGAATTGCCTAAACCCAAGGAGTTGGAGGTTGCTGTGAGCTGTGACACCACAGCACTCTACTGAGGGCTAATAAGTGAGACTCTGTCTCGGAAAAAAAAAAAAAAAAGCAAGAATGACCAGACTGAAGCTTTGTCAAACTGATGGGCATAGTCATCTATTCAAATAATCTAAAGGAGACAGACAAACAAAAACAAGTAGTTCTATAGATGAATATTCATTAGATGGTCACCTCATCCTTCATTTTGTGAATTTGTCTTAAAATGGCAAACTACACAACAAATGAAATAAATATCCTGTAATAGTTACTTACGCCCAAAAGTCTTCAACAGTATCAAACTTAGAAATCAGCCGAAGGTTTGCTTGCCAAGTTTTGCTTTTATCATTTTTAAAAAACCAGAGCGCCCATCTAAAAATAAAAAGTTAGTGTCAAAAAATGGTAGTTGTATACCCTTGTTCATAGCAGCATTATTCACAAGTGCCAAAAGGTGGAAACAATCCAACTGTCTATCAACAAATGAATAAACAATAGTATACATCCAATGAAATATTAATCAGCCTTAAGAAAGAAGAAAATTTTGACACTTGGTAAGACCTGGATAAAAGCTGATGACATTATGTTAAGTGGAAATAAGCCAGCCACAAGAAGAGAAATATTGTATGATTCTACTGTGAGGTACAGAAAGTAGTCAAGTTCACAGAAAAAAAAATAGTGGCTACCAAGGGCTGCAGGGTAGAGGGATGGTAAAGAGTTGTTTAATGGGTGCTAGCTTTGGAAGATAAAGATAGTTCTAGATATTGGCTGCACAACAATGTGGATATACTTAACATTATTGGACTATACATGTAAAGATAGTTAAGACAGTAAATTTTGTTATGTGTATATTGCCACAAAATTTTTTTAAACAAAAATTTTTAAACAGTTGTTATTACAATGGCAACTAGTAAGTTGTATTCTCTTTTTTTCATTAAAAAATATTAATTAAGCCTACTACATAACAGATTCTCTGCTATAAGCAAAGACTAATGAGGCTCATTACCCAGGGCAATTTACAGAAATGTAGCAGAGAGACAAATAAAGTGTGCTAATTGCTGATAGAAGTAAGCAAGGACAGTTTTTGAAGAAACATTTAACCATAAAAGGTGAGGAACAGGAAAGCTGAACTGTCTGTCAGAGGAACAAACAGCTATTAGTGAAGAGGAAGAAATGGGAGTGCTAGGAAGGGGGAGAACTATTAAATGTGATTCAGTATGTGCTCAAACACTTAACTCTAAGTAATGGTACAAATATATGCTCTGAAATAATGTATACCAAATTCTATATACTTGTAATGTTTCTGTCAAAATAATTGCATTCCTACATAATACATAACAGTTTCTATATATATCTAATATATATTATACATAGGCGTATCTTAAGAGATATTGTGGGTTCAGCCCCAGGCCACTGTAATAAAGTGAGTATACAATAAAAGGAATATTATCATAAAGCCAGTCACAATTTTTTTTCATTTCCCAGTGCAAAGAAAAGTTATATTTACACTAGTCTATTAACTGAGCAATAGTATCCTATCTAAAAGAAGTTCTCAAAGTGAGACTTGCAGACCCCTAGAGGCCTCGAAGATTCTTTTTTCAAAATAATGCTAAGATGTCACTGTGTTGATGTTTCCACTTATACTGCAAAAGCAATGGTGGCTAAATCTGCTGGTGCCTTATCAAGAATCAAGACAGAAACACCAAACTATACCAGTACTCACTGTATCCTTTATTACTGACAACTTTCACAGTAATAACAATTTCACTTAAGACTATCCCTGATGAAGCAATAACATTACTGGTTTCATTAAATTTCCATCTGTTTACATGTCTTTCCCATGTCCAGCACAAATGTACTTCTACTGCATAACAAAATACAACATTTAGGCAATTTCTGAGATTATGAGGTGAGCTAGCCACCTTTTCCATGAAACATTTTTACTGGAAAAAATAACTGATAAACCATGGTTATTTCTTGAAAAATGAGCAGATTAAGCCTGTTGCTTAAAGTGCTGAGCTTTAAAAAGAAAAAAAAATCAGAATTTTGGATAAGTTTCATTTATCACCTTCAGCTTGACAACTTCATAAAAATAGAAGACATTTCGGATGAATTCAGAGGTATACAATAAAATGTGTCAACATTCAAAAAATCCATATAACTCAATGAACCAATATTTTCTAAATATTCTAACAACATACGATGTTACAAAATCACACATAGGTAGAAAGAAGATCCATTTGAAATGCAAGACTAACGGATTTCAATGTAACAAAGTAGGAAAAAAGTTCCTTGATTTGGTTTCTGATTCCTTATTGCGACTAACCTGTAAGAAACCTAATTATCAAAAGAGAACATTAATGGACCCATTTTTTTTTTTTTTGTAGAGATAGAGTCTTACTCTAGGGTCCTCAGTAGAGTGCTGTGGAGTCACACCTCACAGCAACCTCCAGCTCTTGGGCTTTGGCGATTATCTCAGCCTCCTGAGTAGCTGGGACTACAGGTGCCCGCCACAACGCCCAGCTATTTTTTTGATGCAGTTTGGCCAGGGCCAGATTTGAACCCGTCACCCTCGGTATATTGGGCTGACCCTACTCACTGAGCCACAGGCGCCACCCTGGACCCATAATTATTTTAAAAGACTATGACAATTCTCCTCCCTTTCCTAACTACATTATCTATTATACTTTCATTGAAACAAAGTATCTCCACAGACTGAATGCAGAAGTAGCTATGAATATATAGCAGACTTCTACTAAGTACAGCGGTTTAGGAGATGTGTATTTCAAATAGTTATTTTTATTCAAAAATGCTACTTACACTAATGCGATGGGTTTTTAAAATATACATATAATTTTACATTTCTCAGATTTATTTTCAGGTAGAATTATTCATTCATTTTAAATGTGACATATAAGACAACACCTTACAGTAATGTAAGTAAATAGTTTTCTTGAATAGGGAATCAAAAATAAAAAATACACACAATAGCAATAGACAAATAAGCACATCAAAGGTGTGTGGAGTTCTCAATAGTTTTTAAAAGCATACAGGGGCTGTGAGATCAACTAGTTGAGAACTGCTTATTTAAATAAAATGATACATCCACGTGATAGATTACTATGCAGCTATTAAAAAGAGTAATTGTATGGTAAAGTTTTCCTAAGACTTATAGCAATCCAGGAGCCATGAAGGAAAACTGGTATCTGCCTACATGAAAATTAAAACCCTCTTTTAAAAAAACATACAATTCCACAGATGATGTTAAAAGTCAAATAATATGGATAACATATTTCACTGAAGCCGTGAGGAACATATGCCTTAATTACTTCTCCCCACAAACACAGCAACATTAAAAACTGTGTTCATTAACAGGTAAAAGATATACAGTTAGCTTTGTTATAAAACACCACTGAAAAGAAAAAAATAAGGATTTTTGTGTTACTATTGGGTTGAAATATATAAAACATCTACTGATCTTGTGTTCAGCTTAATAACACATGGGATAGTATAATGCTTTCCCGAGGAAGGATTTCACTCTTTAGCAACTCTATTTGAACTTTGATGTCCCACTTGCTGAAACAGTCTCTGTTGTCTAGAAAACTGATTTGTTCCTCATAAAAAAACTGCACAAAACATGTTTGGACTACTATTTCACTAAGTTTATCATAATAAAGGAAAAATAAAAAACACTGAAGTCAAGAAAGGAAAATATATTTTCTTCATCAATGAAACTAAATTATAAATAGGCTTGTGGGACCTTTTAGGTAAACAGAGTAAGAAGTAAATAAAAAGAAGGAAAGACAATGAAAGGCATTGAAATACTACAAGATCCTCAGATATTAATTCCAATTTACTTTCCTCCAGACTCTTACAATGTTTTTGTACTGCTTTCTTTCCACCATCAATGAATTTAAGATAATTTTTATTATATAATCCAGAAAAACAGTAAGCAAAAACACAAACATATTGGGAAAGAGTGGGTGGAGTTGAGAAAAACCATATAAGGAACTACTTAGCTTCCTATTATACATTGTTAACTCGTCTTAATCCTCCCCTTTTCCTCTCCTAACTTATCTGTAAATTAAATACAAACCATCAACCTCTAATAAATTTCATATTAACTAGCTCTCCTTTCTCCAAGTCCAACTTCAAGATACCTGTTCTTGTTCTACAAGTTTGTATATGTCCTATTCACTCTTCGAACTACCCTAATCTCTTTTTCCATGATCTATATGCTACTAAAACACATTCTCCTTAATCAGTATGCACTTTTAAAATTGCTCAATCCAATGGTTATTTTGAGACTTTGCTTTATTTGACCATTTAGTAATATGCTTAGAACAAACCACTTTCTTGGTTTCCATGAACACCACTCTTATTTGTTTTGCAAGAGAACTAATTTACTGTTGTGGTTTCAATCATCACCAATATACTACTGAGTTTCAAACTAATTTCCCATCCAGTTTTTTCTGAGCTCCAGACTCATACTTAGGACAGGTTTAGCAGCTCACACCTGTAATCCTAGCACTCTCGGAAGCCAAGGAATGCTTGAGGATGTATTGCCTGAGACTCAGAAGTTTGAGACTACCTTGAGCAAGAGTAAGACCCTGTCTCTACTAAAAATAGAAAAACTAACTGGGCATTGTGGTGGGCACCTGTAGTCTCAGCTACTTGGGATGCTGAGACGATAGCTTGAGTCCAAGAGTTTGAGGTTGCTGTGAGTCATGATGCTCCATGGCACTGTACCCCAGGGTAATAGAGTAAGACTCTGTCTCAAAAATAAAACAAAACAAAACAAAAAAAACTAACACTTAAAACTGCTTGCTAGTCATCAGTCATCCAAGTGAAGATAGCACCTTCGACCTTAGCATATCTAAAAAGAGTCTCATCTAACTTCCCTTTAAAACTTGCCCTGCTCACCATTTACTTTGTTGCCTAAGTTAGGAAACTTTGGTGTCAGAAAGCTTACCTGTTCTGTAGAGGATGTTTAATATAGTGTTCTGGGTTAGCAACCTCCTGATTAGATTCTGTTTTCTCCTCTTCTGTAGATGGGGGATTAGGAGTAGGGGTGGTTTCCTAATAGAAAATAATATAAAATATTTTAAATTTCTTAACATACTTATGATGCCAATATTCTAAATAAACTTCAACCAATATTGCAGACATTATTTTTTAAAGAAGGAATTAGCGATCACTCCCATAACAGGCCAGACCAACAGATCAACCTCTAAGACTTTTCATAAAGAGTACAGTATCTCAGCTCTGCACCTGTGGCTCAAGGGGCTAAGGCGCCAGCCACACACACCTGAGCTGGTGGGTTCGAATCCAGCCTGGGCCCGCCAAACAACAACGACAGCTGCAACCAAAAAATGGCCGGGCGTTGTGGCAGGCGCCTGTAGTCCCAGTTACTTGGGAGGCGGAAGCAAGAGACTCACTTGAGCCCAGGAATTGGAGGTTGCTGTGAGCTGTGAAGCCACAGCTCTCTATCTAGGGTGACAGCTTGAGGCTCTGTTTTTAAAAAAAAAAAAAGAGTAAAGTATCTCTTAAGAGCTATGAGTTTCTCAAATTTAAAAATAATTATATAAGTTTATCCCTCCACTTGAACATTTTTTTCAACATTATTAAGGATGCCATAGACTATACAACAAGTTTGGGAAAATGAACTATTTTTCTTAACATACCGTCCTATTAAAAGTACTGTATAATATTGGAGAGTAGGGGGCTGGGGCTAGGGGATGATGAAAGATTAAAACTGAAGTTTCCAGAGTGTAACTACAGTATAATGACAAACCTTTATAAAGTGACTGAGCCAATAATATGCAGGTCCTTGCCTTCATGGAGTATACTGTTTTTCCTATTATTATTTGAAAGTTCAGAAACTTGACATTTTCAATGAGTCCTACTTAACAAAGAAGGTGGACATCAGCTTGAACTTAAATCTTTTTTTTTAGGCCAAGCATAATTAATACTGTCATCTAAAAATACTGGAAAGGAGGAGGGGGGGATTGGTACGTTCCCACCTAATGAGTACAATGCAGGGGTATACGGCATACTTCCTGGGTGAAGGACTCAACTGCAATTTGGACTTTCCTTACAAATGCAAACAATGTAACTTAATTATATGTACCTTCATATTAATCCAAAATTTAAAAAAATTAATTAAAAAATTAAAAAACTAAAAGTTACAGAAAGAAAAAGAGTGGGGGATAATTCAAAATTGGTGTTCACTACACTCTTCCATTCCTCCACTCTATAAATGAACAGGTGTCAACAAAACAAGATAGCCAAGAAAAAGCACCAGAAGCTGAAACAAAGACTCATACAAAAAAGGGGGAGAGGGGAACTGCAATAAGCATTTGTATATCAGACAGAAACTGAACCAGTGAAATTACAGATATATGTTAACATAGCAAGATATGTAAATCAGATACACATAATCTATGAGACCCAGAGCAGGCATGTGTCAGAACCCATTTTAAAGAATACAGTTCTTCTTTTTTTTTTTTTTTTTTTTGCAGTTTTGAACCCACCACCTCCAGTATATGGGGCCCTACTCCTTTGAGCCACAGGTGCCACCCAGAATACATTTCTTCTTATCAACACTAACAGGAACTTCTTTCTACTAGCCTATAAGTCACTCATAGCAGGGGCTATGTCTTGATTTTGCTCACAATTGTGTTGCCATTGATCACAGTGCTTACTAACTCAATAGGAACCTATTAGCTTGATAACTGAATAAATTTAAATGCTACATAGAACAGTTAAAGGCTCAAAAATTTACATACAGTGATCAATGACTTAAAAATCACTGGACATTTTTACCAGCATTTTCTCAACAACTTAAGCTTTCAAACAGATGATAAAATACCAAACACCCTTTTCAGGGAAGGTCAGGAAGAGGGACAACTGCCACCTTCTGGATTGCCCTGCTCAAACACCCACTTTTTACCCCACTAGCTTAAAATGAACAGTAGACCCAAGATAGATAGTGGGAGTCTCAATGGAAACAGAGTTAGGGACTGACAAGATAGGTAGGCTTTGGGGGACAGAGTATCAGAGATAAACCAGCTGTAGGAGAGAAGTGAGCCCTGCAAAAAATCAACGTAAAAATCCCTCACAGGTCCGTGGTGAACTCCTACACTGGCATTATCGGAACGTAATTCTGTGTGGCCTAGCAGGACAAGATGAGCCAAAACCTCAGAGGTTGCACAAATTAGGGAAAATAAATTCAGGCTCGGCCAGAATAAGCAAATGAAAACCTCAGCTTTCAAATGAAATCACAGACAGAATAACCTAAGAATGATGATCATGACCTCAGCAGTAAGGTTGAAACCTTATGATCAAGGCAAAACTGAAATACACCTAACAAATCCCAAAACCAAGCCTTGATGGGATCAAGGTAATAAACCTATAAATTAAATGCCTACAAGAGTCAGTGTACACTCTTCAGAGGAAGATAATGTAATCCTAAACCTCTATAAATGCCATTTACAGTAGATTCGAGCAAATAATCAAACATTATTTGGTAAGCACCAAACAATGTATTTTTTTTTTTTTTTTAAGACAGAATGCTGCTCTGTTGCCAAGGCCAGAGTGCCATGGCCTCAGACTAGCTCACAGCAACCTCAAACTCCTGGGCTCAAGCAATCCTCCTGCCCCAGTCTCCCACATAGCTAAAACTCTATAGGTGACCGCCTCCATACCTGGCTAAGTTTACTTTTTTTTGTAGAGACAGGGTTTCACTTTGCTCAGACTAATTTTGAAGTCCTGATCTCAAGTGATCCTCCCACAATGGAGCCACTGTGCCCAACCCAAACGGTTTTTAAATGGCTAACTATTCAGAGATTAAATTGTCCATGGAACGACAGCAGAAATGACCTAAACAATAGAGTTAGCAAACAAAGACTTAAAAACTACAATTACTAAGGTAAAATAGAAGGACAGATGGAGAGAAGAGATAAAAACATTGGGGATATTTGAAAAGGGAATTGGAATCTATTTTTAAATAGCATCAAATAAGACATGCTGGAACTGCCAACTACAATATTTGAAAATGAAAGCTCACTGAATGAGTAACAACAGACTCAACTCAGCAGAACGCAGGATTAGTGAACTCAAAGACAGATTACAAGAAATATTCAAACTAAAGCACAGAGAAGGGAAAAAACAGATTATAAGAAACATGTACAACATGGTTAAAAGACTCAAGGACAAGATGAGAGAGAATGAGACAGAACCAATGCATAAAGAAATAGACCAAAAATTTACCAATTCTCATCAAGAACTCAAGCCACTGGGTGTCGCCTGTGGCTCAGCGATTAGGGCACCAGCCCCAGAGACCGAGGGTGGCGGGTTCAAACCCAGCCCTGGCCAAAGCGCAACAAAAAAATAGCCGGGCATTGCGGCAGACGCTTGTAGTCCCAGCTACTCAGGAGGCTGAGGCAAGAGAATTGCCTAAGCCCAGGAGATTGCTGTGAGCAGTGTGACGCCACGACACTCTACTGAGGGCTATAAAGTGAGACTCAGTTTCTACAAAAAAAAAAAAAAAAAAATACTCAAGCCACATACTCAAGCAGCTCAGGAAACTCCAAGCAACATAAATACAAACTACAACTAGGCTCATTAGAATCAAACTATTATAAATCAAAGAAGACAATATTAAAAATAGCCAAAAAAGCCATGTGTATGGGCTCCGCCTCTATAGCTCAGCAGCTAGGGTGCCAGCCACATACACTGGAGCTGGTGGATTCAAATCCAGCCTGGGCCTGCCAAACAACAATGAACAACTACATCCAAAAAATAGCCGGACATTGTGGCAGGTGCCTGTAGTCCCAGCTACTTGGGAGGCTGAGGAAAGAGAATCACTTATGCCCAAGGGTTTGAGGTTACTGTGAACTGTGACACCATGACACTCTACCCAGGGCAAAAGCTTGAGACTCTATCTCAAAAAGTACATACATACATACATACATACATACATAAATAAATAAAGCCATGTTCGTGGAAACAAGAATAACTAATTTAAGTGAAACTACAGAAACCTTTAAGGCCACAGAATAACATTTTACTGCTGAAAGAAAACAGAATCTGATGCCAAGGAAAAATATCCTTCAAAAATGAAAGAGAAAGACAGTCTCAGACAGACACACCTACTCCCTCTCCCCCATCGCACACACTCACACTCCTCCCCAGTGGATACAAAGAGAAATACCAAAGTTAAGTCTTTGGCCTGTGGAAAAAGATCCCAGGTGGGAGCAAAAAGGTATGAAAACAGAATACCAAGCACTAGAAAGGTAAACTATGTGGGCAAATACATAAAAAAAAATAATGGTATAAAGGAACAATTAAAACAGTGTCTTGGAGTTAAAATAATGATAAGCCTACCAAAGGGGAGGCATATAAGGGTTCATGAGGTTTGATAATACCAGTTAAAAATATTCTTCCTCCCAAAGTTACAACAACACTGCAAATTCTCTTAAATTTATTCACAAACTGAAAAAAAAACTTCATTATAAATTATATTTTCACAACACTTATTTAAACCTTTTACTTCAGCAACACATAAAAAACAATGAAGTAATTACAATGAGTAATTACTTAAAAGTTTGATGGAATCCTAAATGTCACCCTTTAACTGACTTAGTACTTTCCCTTCTTTTGAATTATACTATACTTTTCTTTCTTTCTTTTTTTTTTTTGAGACAGAGCCTCAAGCTGTCACCCTGGATAGAGTGCTGTGACATCACAGCTCACAGCAACCTCCAACTCCTGGGCTCAAGCGAGTCTCCTGCCTCCATTTCCCACGTAGCTGGGACTACAGGCGCCCACCACAACACCCGGCCATTTTTTGGTTGCAACTGTCGTTGTTTGGCGGCCCGGGCTGGATTCGATCCCGCCAGCTCAGGTGTATGTGGCTGGCGCCTTAGCCCGCTGAGCCACAGGCGCCGGGCCTATACTTTTCACTATTAGGAGAAGGATGGAAGACTAAGATGGTATCAAGTCCTTGGACACATAGGAACTAAAAACAGGTCATCACAGGAAAAAAACACATTCAATTCCTACAATTTTTTAAAAAGCATTCTTCTGAACTAAAAGAAAATTTCTACTTCAAGTAACTGATATTGTAGTCTTTATATAAAGAACACGTAATTTTGCACTTTTTCTGAAACTAAAAGTAGCTACTCATTTTAAAATAAATGTACGTGGATGTAGGAGTATATTTACTTACAATCTTACTGTCTTAACTTTTTTTGTTGTTGTTGAGACAGAGTCTAACTATGTCGCCCTTGGCAGAGTGCCATGGCATCACAGCTCACAGCAACCTCAAACTCTTGAGCTTAAGTGATTCTCCTGCCTCAGTCCTCCAAGCAGCAGGCGCCCACCACATCGCCCTGCTATTTTTTATTGGAGTTGTCATTGTTGCTTACCTGGCCCGGACCGGGTTCAAACCCGCCACCCTCAGTGTAGGTGGCTGGCACCATAACCACTATGCTACAGGTGCCAAGCCCAGTCTTAACTTTTAACATTATATAAATAGTATTAGATGTTAAAACAAATGCTCTGAAATACCATAAGAATGTTCATTGGCCACACTCTCATCTTTTCATATGATTGAGTATGATCTGTTTAGGAACTAAAAACTACATTTCATTTTAAAAAATTTTTGTATTTCAAATTAATATAAGGGTACAAATGTTTAGGGTACATTTTCAATTCTAAGGTAAAGTTCAAGATGTTCTTGTGCCCTTTACCCAGAGGGCATGCTGAACACCTTCATATTGTACTCTCAGGTGAGATCCCACCAAGTGCACTCCCTCCTTTTCCCCTCCCCCTCACTTGTTAGATTGTGTTTTATCCTTCATGTGGATGTGTAGTTGTTCATATACTGTTTTCATATCAGTATTGAGTACACTGGATTTTTTTTTCCATTTTTGAGATATTTTACAAAGAAGAATGTGTTTCAAGTCCAGATTTCAAAGAAAAAATTCTATTTTAACAGATACAAGCTTCTTTTTAAGCTTCCTATAAAGCAAGAGACTAAAATAATTTTAAATTTATATCCCACTTAAAAACAAAAATCTTTTATTACAAAGACCCATCATATCCTTCTATCTACTCTCTCAGGCTGGTAATCTCCCTGTGAGTAAATTTCACTGGAACGTACATCTTAAATGACCATATCTTACAAATATTTCTAGGTTTTAAAATTACCTGAACAAGAAAGTAAAGGATAATTTAACAGATTATAGCTACTCCCAAAGTAATCAAACACATTTTTAACCTCAAAGACAAGCTGCCCTTGAAAAACCATGTGTAGTGTGTTTCAGATGAGAACAATGCCATGGGATGGTGCTATGTTCATCTAGAAAAGGGTAACCAGCATGGCTGAAAGAAAGGGGTCATGAAACCAAAGAAGGAGCTAGAATAAATAGTAGGTTGGAGTGAGAATGTGAAAGGCCTGAAAGGTCAGGCTAAAAGTGTACCTTTCATCTTGTGGGCAAGAGAAGCTAGTAACTGGCAGGCCAAAGAGATTAAAATCAGGTGGCAAGTTAGGGACTAGAAAAATACAACCAATCTGAAAGCCACATATTAACCCTGGTTTTAGATTTGCTGAGTTTTATCAGTTTCAAATAAAAATGTTCAGTATTTTAATTTAGTAGTCCTCGGGCTGAATAGGTTGTGATAGCAAAGGAACACTGAAGGGGAAGAAAAGTTAATTTGGGGCAGGAAAAGTCTAGCAATTAGCTGCTGCAAAGAATCTCAGTTTTTTACTACAGTCCACAAAAATTAGCACATTATCAGGAATAATATTAACCTTGTGGGACAAAACTAGTATTATAAAAGATAGCTATTTCCCAAATCTAGCATCATCCTATGATTTTGCTAATAAATAAGACTAAAGTTAGACTCTTCTTACCATGTTCAAATCTACATTGCTTAAATTCCAAAACTATGGTGTACTTTGAACATTTTAAGCGTTTAAGATTTCTCACCAACTCTGACCCACACACCCTTATGAACTATCTCCTACAGAAATAATGATGCGCCCTCCCCATCAACTTCAGTTGTGATCTCCATTACCTTCATTCAACAACTATTTACACCAAGGAACTTCCAAGATTTTTCTGCAGATTCAGAGATATCACCTAACTCTTAATTTGAAGTATATAACAAGCAATACTTCTTCCGGCACTAATATTGGTTTGAATCAATAACTCAAAGTGCAGCCCACAGACTACTGCTGGTCTTCAAACTGTCTAAGGTCACCAGCAAGGGTAAGTATAGAAATGGAAAGCAAACACTTAGGAAACACACAGTAATCTGACAATTTTATGCCTGCCGAAATGAATCAACTTCAGGCTTACATTTAGTTTACTTAAAAAAAAAATAACTTTTATCATTTTACAAAAGTATTAGATTGGAAGTTGTTCTAAGAACAAAATGGATTTTGACAAAAATAAGAGATGCACTGTTTCAGATCACACACTCTAGAATCATGTTAACCAGGTAGGAATCCCAGCTCTGCCATTCATGGCTGTGTAATTCTGAGTAACTAACTTAAGCTCCCTGAGCCTCAATTTTCTCATCTTAAAATGGGTATGGTGTGTTTATCTTACAGGACTAAATGAGTTAAAAAATGAAAAGCATTTAAATTTGTCTAGTACAAGGGAAACCCCAAATAAATAATACCTCCCCTAAAAGAATAACAAAACATTTTAACTGGTTGGTTTCCCATTCAGCAAATATTTACTCGAGGCATAATATACGGCCAGAAACTGTGCTGGGTATGGTCTTTGATTTGTTTTAGAAAAAAAAAAAATTTTTTTTAATTATATATATCATTTTCCTCTATTCCCTAAAAATCTTTTCAGATGATGCCTCTAAGGTAGCGGGGGTCACCCTTTTCCCCAAGAGCAGTAGTGACCTATTACAACGTAAAGTCATTTTAAAGTAACATTCAAACGAGAAACACTTATTCTACTTTTAAGGTACTCCCAGATACCTTATTTCCCTTTTTCTATACTGAAGGCATCATACTATTGATCTCATTACCCACACTCTTGGCTGCAATAGACAATGTGGCAGTAAGTTGAACTATTTACTACCAAGAAACTGCACCAAGGACACTGAAATCAAGTATCAAAAGCAGATCACAGGAGTTAGAGAAAAGAATAAATTGTAGATTAGGCTCATTTACCTGCATACCATCCTCTGTGGTCTAAATAATGCTGTAAGTGATAGTCTATGAATACTGGGCTCTGACTTCACTACACCATTTCCTTCCGATAAACAGCAAAAGCAATCCCAGATTTACTTTTTAATTTAATTTAATTCCCTGATGTACGAGGAAGTGACATTACAAAGCTGTTGAAAACCCAAGCTCAACAACACAGACTAGATCATCTATGGCCCTAATTCAATCAGTCCTTTTTTTTGAGAGAGAGTCTCAAGCTATCACCCTGGATAGAGTGCTGTAGCATCACAGCTCACAGCAACCTCCAATTCCTGGGCTCAAGCGAGTCTCCTGCTTCCCCCTCCCAAGTAGCTGGGACTAAAGGCGCCCACCACAACGCCCGGCCATTTTTTGGTTGCAGCCGTCATTGTTGTTTGGCAGGCCCGGGCTGGATTCCAACCCGCCAGCTCAGGTGTACGTGGCTGGCGCCTTAGCCCGTTAAGCCACAGGCGCCGAGCCCAGTCCTTTAAATTTTAAGACAAGTATAATAGGAGAAAATTAAAAAAAAAAAAAAAGAGTTTAAATGGCTTGGGACAAGTCCTTAAAATAGCTGTAAGCATCAGTTTCCTCATCTGTAAAAAGTGTTGTAAAAATTTCATTGACATTCCAAGAGACCATACTTAAGTGATCAATAATCCTCAGCTACTATTAACCACAGTACTCAGACATATGGAGAGCTTAGAAAGACAAGAAAGGATGAGTAAATGAGGCACACAGAGCTAGATTTCCAAACTCTGGGAAGATTTGGCTAGTCTTTTAAATTTTAAGATAAGGATGATTTTAAGAACAACAGAAGTTGAATCACTGTCATATCCAAGTAATATAATGGAACCTAAAACTGAAAGAGTCAAGCCCTCTATGCTACAGTCTTTGACTTAACAACTTCTATCTATAAAGAGAAGGGTAGGCAGAGTATGAACAGGAAAGAGTAGTGCTTTATGATTTTTAAAATGGTCATATGCAATTTGAGACCTGCCTGAGCAAAAACAAGATCTAATTAATCTCTACTAACACTAGAATTACTAAGGTATGGTGGCATGGGCCTTTAGTCCCAGTCAGTACGTGGGAGGCTAAGGCAGGAGGATTGCCTGAGCCCAGGAGTTTGAGGTAGCAGTGAGTTGCGATGCCACTGCACTCTAGCTAGGATGACAGAGAAGAGACTGAAAAAAAGGAAAAAGAGTAAAAGAAAGAAAAGAAAATGGTAATATTAACTTTCATTACTTCATCTAAATGGTAATATTAACTTTCGTACTTCATCTAAATTATGAGTTTTTACTAGATAGGTAACATTTACTAAATAGTTACTACCAGTAATGTATTATGTATTAGTTATTCAATTTTCACAATACTGTGAAATTACTATTCTCTCCACTCTTGAAATAAAACTTAAGCCCTAGAAATTTAAAATATCCTAGCTGCAGTCTTAATCCAGGACCATCAGCATTTATGACTTGGGTATTGATGCCACATGTCTTTTATGAGCTTCTTTTAGCATAATTATTACAAAACCCTCATTCACCCTCAAAGTGAAAGAATTGGTTATAATGAATTACATGGTTACCAACGTACTCTTTCCAGGCAACATAACTCTATAATATATAGGATGTTATGTTCTGCTCAACAGTCTCAGAATCAGCACCTTCCTTCATCTTGTCAGTGTATGCCATTACTAATCAACTAGTTAACAAACACAAGAATTGAGGCAGTGCCTATGGCTCAAAGGAGTAGGGTGCCAGCCCCATCTACCAGAGGTGGCGGATTCAAACCCAGTCGGGCCAAAAACTAGCCCCCCTCAACCCATGAATTGTACACTTTGCCCTCCCCCCCCCCCCCGACAACACACACAAAATCCCACTATTAGGAAAAAAGCAAGTAAATGCCAACAATTAATCATATTAAGTTTACATTATTATATAAAACAGCATACTAAATGCCTATTGGCCAAATAAATAGCCAGGTAAGTAGAACATTTTTATGACTACAAATAACTTAGATGGGGAAAATTATTAAGTACAAATATGTAAATGGGATTCATACATTTGTTGAAAACACTGAAACATTGCTACAGATGATTAAACTGTTTTGGTTTTTAGTTCTCAAAAGTCTATTTACAGCAAGGAATACCAGCTAACCTGGCATCAATCATCATTAAAGTGTGGCTGTGGATTTTGCAGGTCTTCTTTGCCTAAAATAAATCGAAATCATGACCTTTGTACTTCCGCCCTAACAAAGAAAGCTTAAGAAAAGCAACATACAGAGACTTAGCAAAATACAAAAACTCTTCAAGGTTAAATAAATGCTCATATGGAAAAATGTTTTCATCTCAAGGACTCTAAGACCCCATGTTAATTCTGACTCAAAAGACAGCAGCTTTTTTTTTTTTTTTTTTGCAGTTTTTGGCCAGGGCTGGGTTTGAATCCGCCACCTCCGGCATATGGGGGCCAGCACCCTACGCCTTTGAGCTACAGGCGCCGCCAAGACAGCAGCTTTTAATATTCTTTTCAATTAATATAAAACGACATCTAAACAATAATAAACTGGTAGTTATGACAAAGTATGCAAATAGTGTTGTCTAAAATGCTTTAAAAATTTAATAGCTCTTCAGCTGTTTAAATAATAATTATCACATCAAAATCAATGAGTAGCATTAAACTCGTGTAAACAGCTAAGTTTGTTGGACTACAGCTAAAAATTTATATTTTTGGATACTAAGCAACCTCTACTTAACTATATTTTATTAATTAAAAAAATTCCTATGTAGAGCTCATGCTTGAATTTCTGATTTTCTAATATATAATTTTAAACTTGGATGCATTCTTAAAAACCAGAAAGACTCATGGGCATCCTTCTGCAATTTAAAATAAACATTCGCCTGCCCAGGCATGGTGGTTTAAGCCTGTTATTCCCACACTTTGGGACACTGAGGCAGGAGTATAGCTCAGAACCAGGAGCTTAAGACTAGCCTGGGAAACATAGCAAGAGCCATCTCTACAAAAAAATAAGAAAAATTAGCAGAACGTGGCAGTGTGCGACTGTAGTCCCAACTACTGGGGAGACTAAGGTAAGAGGATCATTTGAGCCCAGGAGTTCAGGGTTACAGTGGACTATGACCATACCACTGTACTCTAGCCTGTAACAGAGAAAGACCTCAACTCTAAAAAATAAAATAACTACAGAAAAACTAACATAAGTTGAATATTGCACAACAGTAAAAACTAATTGGAAGTATATAAGTAATACTAAAATGACACTAGCACAAGCATTTACACTAGCCAAAAGTATGTTGCAGTAGCACGGTAATTTCTATTTCAACTTTATTTTTTTGAGACAGGGTCTCACTTTGTCACCCTTGGTGAGTGCCATGGCGTCACAGCTCACAGCAACCTCAAACTCTTGGGCTCAAGCGATTCTCTTGCCTCAGTCTCCCAAGTACCTGGGACTGCAGGCCCCTGCCACAATACCTGACTATTTTTAGAGGTGGTGTCTCGCTCTGGCTCAGGGTGGTCTCGAACCTGTGAGCTCAGGCAATCCACCAACCTGGGCCTCCCAAGTGTCAGTTTCGATTTTTTAAAACTTTATAGTAAATATATGAAAGGTAAAACTTTCAAAGAAGGATTTAATTGCTGAATAAGTTTATATCTTTTAAAAGGTTGAAAAGCACAACTACAATTTAATGACGCTAATTAAATTTCAGTTCTTAACAAAATCAATTTTAGATCAGGTACAGTGGCTCACACCTATAATCCTACCAACTCTGGGAGGCTCAGGCAAGAGGAGATAGCTTGAGCCCAAGGGATTGAAATTGCTATGAGATATGATGATTCCACACCACTCTTCCCAAAGTGAAAGAGTAAGATTCTATCCCCCCCCCAAAAAAAAGGGAAAAGAAAGAAAACCAATCTTTACATGTCAGTTTAAACAAATAAGTAAACTCCTTATATTGTTTGTTTTAAAGTTCAATAATATTAAAAGTTAAAGATTAAAATTCCAATGTAAACTGTAGCTTTCACAAAGAAATTGGACTTGTCTTTTTATATACCAAGGTTTTAAAATCACCTTTGAAAAGAAATATAATTTTAAAGAAATAAATTTCCTTAAAAAAATTAGAAAACCAAGTATAGTAGTATAGTCACTTTCATATGTGGATTACATCCTGAATCTAAGTAACTATGGAGCTTCCACACAGAAAAAGAGCTATACTCTTTAACCTAGTAATTAGACTTTTAAGAGGTCTGTTTAAACAAATTGTCACACATGAGTTTTATATATTTTATATTAATAAAGACAAAAATATCTATCAATCAATACAACCAAAAGGTAAGAGATATATCAGGGTATTCATAATGCAGATACTAAATGTGGTGTTTGGAAAAATTGTTTTAAAACTCTAAATGTGGAGAAAAGTAGATAACAGAATCACATAAACAACATGCACTTTTTTTTTTTGGTAGAGACAGAGTCTCACTTTATTGCCCTCGGTAGAGTGCCATGGTGTCACATAGCTCATAGCAACCTCCAACTCCTGGGCTTAGGCGATTCTCTAGCCTCAGCCTCCCCAGTAGCTGGGACTACAGGTCCCCGCCATAAGGCCCGGCTATGCACTTTTTTTTTAAAAGCATTTTACTTTTAGGAAGTCCTAAATAAACTGTAGTAACATCCAGACAATGGAATACCATTCAGCATGAAAAGACACAGACAAAACTTAAACCATATTACTACGTGAAAGAAGCCAATCTGAAAAGATTACATATTATATGATTCCAACTCTAGGACACTGGCAAAAGCAAAAAGATCGGTGTGTAGAGGGGTATGAACAGAGAAGACTGTTAGGGCAAACTATTCTGTATGCTACTATAATGGGATTTACAGATTACTATACATCTGATGAACTCCAAAGACTGAAAAACACCAAGAGTGAATCCTAACATAAAGTATGAGCTCTGAATAACAATGATGAGTCAATGCATGTTCATCAACGGTAACAAATGTACCCCCCTCTGGTATAGGATGTTGACAGTGGGGAAGCTGTGCACATGGAGGGGTATAGAGTATATGGAAACTTTCTGTACTTTCTGCTCAATTTTGTTGCGAACCTTAAATTGTTTTAAGAAAGCAAAGTATTTAAAAGGGAAAAAAGAAAAAGTCACAAAGAGGAACATAGTAGGAAAAAAAGTTCACAAATAAGTGAACAAAAATATTACCAGAGAATACACAGTTGTTGGATTTTGGTTATTTTATTTACACTTATTTAAATGTTCCAAATTCATTATAATAAAATCATACTAACTCCACATACGTGAGTCTACTTCTGGATTGGTCAGTATGTTCCAATAATCTGACACTCCTCTCCTGCACTAGTATCTATCACATCTTTAAAAGTTACCTTCATTCTTTTTTTTTTTTTTTGCAGTTTTTGGCCGGAGCTGGGTTTGAACCTGCCACCTCTGGCATATGGGGCCAGCATCCTACTCCTTTGAGCCACAGGCGCCACCGATGGGGCAAGTTCTCTATTCCCCTTTTCCTTTTCAAAAATTTACATTTGTTTATACTTCCAAAAAAACTTCATAGTCATTTGTGTGTGTGTGTGTGAGAGAGAGACACACACATACACACACACACACACACACACACACTGCTGCCCCAGGCTACAGTGTCATAGTGTCAAGGTAACAGCAACTTCAAACTACCAAGCTCAAGCAACCCTCTTGCTTCAGTCTCCCAAGTAGCTGGGTTCACAATCATTTCATAAAGCAATAGTTGTATTTTCTTTATAGAGCCAGAGAGCAAATATTTTAGAATAATTTATCATTTATTCTTCTTTTGTTCTTTTCACAACCCTTTAAAATGTATAAACCATTCTTAGCTAGCAGGCCACACTCTGCAAACCCCAGCATCTCAACTGCAAAGATTTTGGCATTTTGATTCAGTTTACACTGAATTTAGTTATTAAATTCAGGAAGAACTAGAATCTTTGCAATACTAAATATTTTCAAAGGCAAAACTATGACACTTCATTTACTAAACTCTTCTTCCCTTGCATTCCTCAGTAGAGTTGTACTGTATTTATGAATCCTGCAAATTCAGGTTTATAATTCTTGGGCACTTGAGGAAGGCACTTTTACTTGGGCACATGAATACTGCAAATTACTTGCTGGGATTACTATTATTATTATTCAAATATTATAGAAAAAGTGTAACACAGTATTCTAGAATCGAATGCAACAGTAAGTTACTTTTAAAATGTTAACAATTATTTCTTTATTTCTTTCCTGTTCAGGTAAAGAGAGAGCTAGGTTAAGCACTGCAGAATGCCTGGCACCTAATAGGCACTCAGATGTTTGAATAAATGAATGATTCTGATGTTGCTCCCTCCAAAAATCTCACTAAATCTACAGTAAAGGGATATAAAGGAACACACACACTAACAAACAAGTGTGGGAAAAACAGAGAAAAAAGGGGGAGGAGATGGAATGTAGATGGACAAGTAGAACCTAATCTATGTATTATTTAGCAAAATCCTTAGAGTCAAAAGCTGGCAACACCTTTAGAACTGAGAGCAAAGGGAGATAAATTAAAGAAAATTCCACGAAAGCTATTTAGGAAGCAGCTACATCACTCCATCTCCACTGCTACTCCAAGTCACTGGGTTTGCATCCATGAGTTCAGAAATAAAAGTAAGTAACTTAGGCTCGGCGCCTGTGGCTCAACGGGCTAAGGCATCAGCCTCGTACACCTGAGTTGGCAGGTTTCGAATCCAGCCCGGGCCGCCAAACAAAAATGATGGCTGCAACCAAAAAAATGGCTGGGCGTTGTGGCAGGCGCCTGTAGTCCCAGCTACTTGGGAGGTGGAGGCAGGAGACTCGCTTGAGCCCAGGAATTGGAGGTTGCTGTGAGCTGTGATGCTACAGCACTCTATCCAGGGTGACGGCTTGAGGCTCAGTCTCA
>CAUYON010064123.1:0-37137 GCA_963573935.1 Arctocebus calabarensis
ATATTTTTATAGTTTCATGTCTTAAGTTTAAATCTTTGGTCCAGTGAAAGTCTATCTTGGCTAATGGTGAAAGGTATGGGTCCAGCTTCAGTCTTCTACAGGTTGCCAGCCAGTTCACCCAGCACCATTTGTTAAATAGGAAATCTTTCCCCACTGAATGTTTTTAATTGGCTTGTCAAAGATCAAGTAGTGGTAAGTAGCTGGGTTCATCTCTTGGTTCTCTATTCTGTTCCATACATCGATCTCTCTGTTTTTGTGCCAGTACCATGCTGTTTTGATCACTATTGATTTATAGTACAATCTCAGGTCTGGTAGCATGATTCCTCCTGTTTTGTTTGTATTTCTAAGTAATATCTTGGCTAATCGAGGTTTTTCTGATTCCATATAAAATGAAGTATTATTTTTTTGAGGTCTTTAAAATATGACAATGGAACTTTCATAGGAATTGCATTAAAATTGTATATTGCTTTGGGCAATATGGGCATTTTAACAATGTTGATTCTTCCCAGCCATGAGCATGGTATATTATTCCATTTGTTGACATTTTCAGCTGTTTCTGAGAATTCATTATTAAATGGTGCTGGGGCATCTCACACACTTAAGGGAAGAGTTGATGCCCAAGCTTTAGAAAAGACATGCAGCCATGACAGCCCTAAGAAACCAGCAAGAATTCTTAGAACTTTTCTTCTGACTGTAGCTGTCAAAAAGGCTCAGTCCCAGTGATTCCAGTTCTTGTCCCTCCAGATGAGTTCTTGGATTTATCTGCTACGAACAGGGAGAGAGAGAGTCAGTAGCACAGACTTGGCAAGAGTGATTCCCAAGAAAAGGGAAAAAATATAAATAGACAATAACTTTAAGAAATTCCTACTGTATTTCCCTGTATTTAGAAGAATAACTTTCACACTCTTCTAGAGTTGCAGAAATATAGGGCTAGAAAATAGAACAAATATCTGAGAAGTCATAATTGTCTCTCCATCTTCTGTTCTCATGGCAGCCCATGTGAAATATCACCTGCATTTGAGGCAATGTGGTCAGATATTATTATCTCTGTAATGAGGAAACTGTGTTTGGGGAATTTGAGTGACTTGCCCAAGGACCGCTCTAGGGCATCCATTTCATTGATCCTTTTTCTCCTGAACTGCACTATCTCTTTTCAAGCTGACCTTTACCTCATTTTTAAAATTTAGCTATTAAATTAGTACATGACTTCAAAACTTCAGACATTCTGAATAACTGGGATGAAACTATTGGTTTTGTGTTTAGGTACAGATGAAAGACATAGCAGAAGAGCTCTTACAACAGAAGCATGAAATGAAAATTGGAGTCTGGAAGGCAAGTAATACTTGTTATGTTCTTCCACTTTTAAGTTTTACTGTGTCAAAGTATTGCTGTTGTTGTTGTTTTAAATTTCAGGTTAATATGAGAGTATAAACAACCAGATCACAATATTTGAATTTGTTATGAAGAATCCCTTCTGTAATTGTGTCCTGCACCCAAAGGGTGTGCCAAGTATTGTTTTTGCTTCTCGTTCTATTTAAAGACCCCTCTGTAGATACTACTACCTTTGTTCTAAACCACCAAATGATGACTGATACAGTTCTTAATTGGTGAATAGAATTTGGAAGAAAGTGTGGCTCTCCCAGAGCTCTATTCTTAGGTTCTTGACCTGCTCAACCTTAGAACTGTGTGATTGCCTTTAAATATGTACTTTTCAAAATAAATAAATAAATAAATATGTACTTTTCTTTATTCTACTTATGATGGATTTACTGAGACAAGATGTTTATTTTAGCATATGGTAGTTTATTATTGAGAGTGGATTCCACAAAAAGAATGAATAATATGCAGTAGAATCAGCAGGTTAAATTAGCCCACATTATCCCCTTTATTTAGAATTATATTGTAGCTTTAAAAGAATTAAATATCATTTTGGCAATTATTAAAACCACTATAATATGATACTATAATGTGCTAGAAATTGCCTATTTTTCTATGTAACAAGCATAATAAACAAAGTCTTCTCTTTGAACCTACAAGTTTTTGTATATTTGTCCTTCAAGTCATGATAGAATGTCTAACTCGATGTAGGTGGCCCTCTGAAAACTAACAAAGAAAAAAATTTATCTGAATATTAGATGAATGTGTGTATCTGTTAGTATGTTCTTTTCTATGGTTCCCTCTTGAAATGAAGAAAACCATTGTTGCTATATTTTTTATTGAAATTCTGAGTAAAACAGGCTTATCCATTGTACAAAATATATTATATTATTTTCTGTTTAGTTAAATTACGAGTTTTAGTGAGATTTCTAGGTTTTAGTATCTTTAGAATGTTTATCTTGAAACATTATTTGCTGAGTGGATTTTAAATAAACATCCCCATTTAATACAAAGTTCTTCCTATTTATAGGGTTGTAATTTTAATATGGACCATATGGTGAGGGTCTTAACTTTTTGTACAGATAACCTGACATATACCTCACTAAAATAGTGATAGACATCTATTCACTTTGAGTTAGCAGCCCCACCATTCATCTAGACTACCCGAAGTTGCCTTCACTTTTCTGGTTCCAACTCAGATATCATCCTCAAGGCCCTGCTTTATAAAGGTTTTACTCCGTTAGACAGCATTAGTTAATCCTTCCTTTGTGTTCCCATAGTGCTTTTTTTACATAACTCTCTAAACACTTATGATAGTTATCTATGATTTGTTTCAAGGAATTTATTTTACGCATCATCGGTAATGGATATTTTTCATGTATTTTAATTAATATAATGCCTAAGTACACCTAAAATGTTGCCTCTGGAATGAAGCTTTCTTACATGGTTGTACACTAAATTTAGCTTTGGGAAACTTCAGTAAAATTCAAATCTATTCAATAAATTCAACAAAGTCTCTTTTTTATGTTTCAGTCAGATAGGCTACAGGAGTTGAATATGTGATTTTAAATGGTCAAAGTAAGAAAAAAAGCAGACATTTTAAAGTAAAAAAAGAATTGACATTTTAAAATTGTAAAGATGTAAAAAAAGTATAGGTAAAAATATCTTTAAGACACCATGATGCTTCTGGCTTTTATGTTATATCAAGTAAATCCGCAGAGTAGTTTTATTATTTAAAATAGTTTATTAGTAATTATTATTTATAATTTTTAGTCACAATTTTATTATTAAAATAAAGTTATCTCGCCTCAAAACATAACCTTTCCAGGATAAAATTATAGAGAAGTTCAGCAAATTTTCTATTTAAATTATAGAATTAATTGATAATTTTTTTCTAAAAATCTTGAAAAAATTCTCTATTTTCCTTTTTTAATCCCCAATGTGATAATATAAAAAAAAATCTTAAATTTTCAATTGCTTTTACTTTTTAAAAGACAGGAGAATTATATATTAATAGATAATAAAATAAGTAATAGAATAATATGTAATTATATTATGGTTACTTTGTTCTGTTTAAGCAGAGAACTTTATTGACCAAAAAGTGGTGTAAAACCATAGCCCCAAACTGTAGTACCTGTTAACACTCTTAAACAATGTCCTAGATCATCCAGTCATTTATTTTTCTACCTCTTAAAAAATGATGTCATAAAAATATAAGAGAGACAAAAGATACAGGAACAGAGGGCGAAAAAGTTGTTGAATTCTTTGTATCCATGCCACAAATTTCAACAGCCAAAATTAAAGGAGCTGGATGTTGATAATTAACGACTTTATTGTTATTTTTTATTTAGCACATGGCTAATTTTCTGTATTGTCTGTTTGGGACAGCCTGTGGAGAGTAAGTGGATAGCTTCATCCGGTGAAATCATCGCTTTTCGTAAAGCATTACTGAATCCAGTTACTTCAAGACAATTCCAACGTTTCATGGCTTTAAAAGGAGATTTATTGGAAAATGGGGTACTTTTTTGGCAAGAAGTGCAAAAATATAAGGTATTGTATTGGAAGGCAGAGAAGGCCACCTCTTTTTGGAGAAAATACATTAACATATCAAATTTTTAGTAACTTTATAGATATGTACAAGATATTCAGATTTTGTCAACTTCTTCATACCGGAATGTAACTATTGAGATGTTTATTGTAAATCTCTAGATAGTTACATTTAGTTTTATGCAGGAAGAGTAAGAATGAGCCTTGGAATGATGGTACAAATTGAGCATTTCAAATCCAAAAATCGGAACCTGAAGTGCTCCAAATCCAAAACTCTTTGAGCACCAGCATGCCACTCGAAGGAAATGCTCATTGGAGTATTTCAGATTTTTGGATTTGGTATACTAAGATGGTATAATATAAATATTCCAAAATCTGAAAAAAATCCAAAATCTGAAATGCTTCTGGTCTCAGACATTTTGGATAAGGGATATTCATCCTGTATTAGGTTTTAAGGGTTTTTTTTGAGACAGAGTCTCACTTTGTTGCCCTCGGTAGACTGCTGTGGTGTCACAGCTCACAGCAACCTCAAACTCTTGGGCTTAAGTGATTCTCTTGCCTCTGCCTCCTAAGTAGTGGGTACCACAGGCACCTGTCATAACGCCTGGCTATTTTTTTGTTGTGGTGATGGTTGTTGTTGTAGTTGTCGTTGTTTAGCAGGCCCTGGCCATGTTCGAACCTGCCAGTCCGTGCCCTTAACCACTGAGCTACGGGCACTGAGCCTGTATTAGGTTTGTTTTTTCTTTTTAAATTAAATCATAGCTTTGTACATTAATGCAATCATGAGGTACAATGTGCTGGGTTTATATACAATTTGAAATATTTTTATCAACCTGGTTAACGTAAGCCTTCACAGCATTTTCTTAGTTCTTGTGTTAAGACATTTATATTCTACACTTAGTAAATTTCATATGTACCCTTGTAAGATGCACCGTAGGTATGGTCCCATTGATTACCCTCCCTCCACCCATTTTCCTCCTTCCCCTCCCTTACCTCTCTCCTTGTCCCCTTCTTCTTGGGCTATGGAAGCTATAAATTGGTTTCATAGTAGGGCTGAGTGCATCAGATACTTTTTCTTCCATTCTTGAGATACTTTGCTAAGAAGAATATGTTCCAGCTCCATCTATGTAATCATGAAAGAGGTAAAGTCTCCATCTTTCTTTAAGGCTGCATAATATTCCATGTTGTATATACACCACAATTTATTAATCCATTCATGGGTCGATGGGCACTTGGGCTTCTTCCATGACTTAGCAATTATGAATTGGGCTGCAATAAACATTCTGGTACAAATATCTTTGTTATAATGTGATTTTTGGTATTCTAGATATATACCTAGTAAAGGAATTGTAGGATCAAATGGCAGGTCTATTTTTAGATCCCTAAATATTCTCCAAACATCTTTCCAAAAGGAATATATTAGTTTGCATTCACATCAGCAGTGTAGAAGTGTTCCCCTTTCTCCATATCCATGCCAACATCTAGTGTGTTAGGTTTTTTTGATGTGTGAACATGGAGTATGATTTAAGGAGAACCTTCCTGAAGAGAAGGTTATTAGTTATTTATAAATTGATGATATGTAAAATATTTTTGAATATCATTAATGATATGTAATGATCTATATATATTTTTTTCCAGAAGATATCCACATTTGATATATCCATATAACCAAGACTTTCTTCCCATCCATGTTTATAGCAGTAGTAATGAAAAATGTGGTATTATGCAAAAATAAAGCAACATGAGATGAGAAAGACTCTCATGACCAAATTCTTAGTAAAAAGCAATTGGCTAGGTTTATTTTCAGGTTAAGTGTTTAACTCATATAGAATCTTGCATTGAAGAAAGAGAAGGGAACTTCTATGATATGTTCCCTAGACTTGAATAAAGAAATGTCTAGAAATACCTAAGCGATATTAGGTATTAGTCTCTGCTTAGTGCTCCCAGAGGTACAGGCTCATTTCCTTATAAGCAGCCTATTTTATTCCACTGTAAAAGTGGGAAATAAAAATAATGTTTTGGTTGACATATAGTTACTAGTTGCTCAGTGAAATGTGTTTCTAGATTTTCTCCAATATACCATGAAACCATTTTCTGCTGTTTTCTGTTATCATTGGTTTGGGGACAATTCTCAGCTTAGACTGTAGCATAAACATTTATTATTATTATTTTTTTTAGCCGGGGCTGGGTTTGAACCTGCCACCTCCAGCATATGGGGCTGGTGCCCTACTCCTTTGAGCCACAGGCACCGCCCAAACATTTCTTTTGAGAGAATTTTTTTTTCAAAATCTTTCACAACAGTAATATTAAAATAACTTTTTTTTTGAGAATTTGAAAGGAGGTAGAGTCTGTTTTCCACAGCAGGCAATTTTTTTTAACAAGCTAAACTTTATAAAATAGGTATGTAAAAAAAACCATAGACACTCTCGTTGTCAACCCTTAGTTTTGTGATCATCTCCTTCAAGGCTGCCCTAGATCTCTCTTTTAATATCTTTTCTACATTATAGCATGGAGGACTTGCCATACTAGGTAGCCATCAAAAATCATGCTATAGGAGTAAATTTGTTCATCCAGCAAACATTACGTATGTTCCTGCTGGATCGTAGAAATAAAAAGGTGACTATAATACACTTCCCTCTTTTGAGGAGGAAGACATCCAAGAAAACAAACATGAAATAGTGTGGGGAGGTCACAGCAAAAGGGATGATACTTGCATTGGGCTTAGGGAGTTTGCCAGTTGGAAAGCATTCCACATGGCAAAGTCTTGCCTAGCTAACTCTCATCTGGCTTAATATTATTGTTCCTGGTACTGTCTTAATGCTTTTCATGTGACAATTTATTGTTATAGTATGGTAATAATGATTTTATTCTTCACAAGAATCCTATGAAGTCAAGAATGTTATTCTCATCATTTTACAGATGAAGCTAAAGTCCAGAAAAGTTAAACATTACACAGCTGATCATAACTGGCAGAGCTAGAATTTAATCAAGTCATTGTATTGCCAAAGCCATGCCCTAAACCACCAAGCTAAGCTGCCTCCCTGTAATGACTGTGTTAATACACAAAGAGGTAGATAGCTAGAAGTTTTAATCAAACACTGTTCTGGATTGTGAAAAATCAGAAAGAACCCAAGAAGACATTGATTACTTAATTATGGTAAATCCATACAGTAGAATACCCTGCAACCATTAAAAACATTGTGGGCAGCCAGCACAGTGGCTCACTCCTATAATCTTAACATTTTGAGAGGTTGAAGTGGGAGGATTGCTTGAGACCAAGAGTTAGAGACCAGCGTGAGCAACACAACAAGACCTCATCAATACAATAAAATAAAAATTTAGCTGGGTGTGGTGGCACACCACTACTCGGAAGGCTGAGGCAGGAAGATTGCTTGAGCCAGGAGTTATAATGAGTTATGATGATGCCACTGCACTCTAGCCCAGGCAGTATAGAGAGATCCTCCCTGTCTCAAAAAAAAAAAAAAGAAAATTGTTGTGGAAGAATAACCAACAATGGGAGAAGATGTTCTTATTATTGATTTTATTAAACCTAGCGACTAAAAACCCAGTATGATTTAATCTAAAATGTGTGTGTATGAGCATGTAGAGAAAAAGACAAAGGATATATTCATCTAACAAATAATTATTGAGCACTACTAAGGGCCAGCCTAAATCCTGATAAAACTATCACAAACAGACTTCCCTCTAAGAGTGTACAGTGTCGTGGGAGGGACAGATGAGTGGTGCACAAATAATTTATAAGAATGTGATTAGTACAGTGATGGATGGACAGTATGCTAGGGGAGTCCCCAAGATGGACATATGTCCTGGACTGAGGGAGTCACAGAAAGCTTACTAGAGGAAAATGTGCACAAACTGAGACCTTACCAATGGGTAAGAATTACCTAGGCTAATGGCACAGTAGGGCAGAACAATGAGAAAAAATATATCACTTGTGGTTTTGTCTAAATTCTCTCTCAGTACTTAAAACTAGAACTGTATAATTTCATACATTACTTTTTATTTCACAAGGCTTCTCTTCCAAAATTATAATGCTTGCCAAATGATTACATATGATAACCCCCAAATAAACAAACATTTGGCATAAATAGGCTTTTCTGAGGGGACGTTAAATGGACTAAGATGTGCTCTTTTCACAATATAACATTTATATGAAGCTTTATTCACATATAAGTTGTGCCAAATTATATGTAAAGTTTTACATGACAGGCACCAGAATTTTTCTTTCTTGAATAGTATCCATAAGACAGCCATTACAATGGCCAACATGCATAGGATACTTACAAAGTGGGCTCATTTCTGATCCAGAATTAGAAGTTTCCAAATTTGTCTGCTTTCTGGTGATTTAGAAAATAATGTCTTTGACAGAGAAATACCATAATTCAAGCAAAGGTACCTCTTTATTTAAAAAAAAGGTACTCTTACTGTGACTTTAAAACAGGCTAATTTTAATGTACAATCATTATTTTTACCCATTTATCTATATAGAGGACAATGTGGGGTAACTGAAGCAATGCTATGTATAAACACTAAAATATATAGAACACATGTGTTCACCACCAGCATGCCCACTCCTGGGGGCAGCCTTTTTGAGCCTAAAGCACCTTGGTGTAGAAGCTGATCTGGACAGGGAAGCTTTTACGTCCACGTGTAGGCTGAGTCAGGAGCTTGTTCTCAGTGCTCTCCCAGGAACCTTTGTGTCTCTCTATCATTACATTAATTAACTATCCAAAATCAGAGGAATGTGCTTTCACGCTTTTCCTCCAGTAGAGAGTGAATCTTAAAAGGGCAGGGACTGTGTCTTGAGCCTCAGCTCAGTGTCTGGCATACAGCAGGCACTTAATGTATAACTGGTAAATGAGTCAAACTAGACACTAAAGCTGTTCTTTTTCCTAGAAGAACAAGTGGTCAGGATTAAATGAAATATGTGTTTAAAGGTAATCCAATATAAAGAAAAGCTGTGTTTTTTTTTTTAAAGACAGACCTAACATGTGTCAGTATCCTCTTTGCCTAAAGTTAAAATGTATATACTAATTGGAGCATATACTAACTTGGTTCTATAAAGTGTTCTAGTAATGCATCAGTTTGTTTTTTTGTTTTTGCTTTTTTAAGAGACAGAATCTTGCTCTCTCGCCCAAGCTACAGTGCAATGGTACAATCATAGCTCATTGCAGACTTGAGCTCCTAGGCTCAAGTGATCCTCTTGCCTCGGCCTCCCATGTAGCTAGGACTACCGGTGTGCCTCACCATGTCTGGCTAATATTTCTTTTTTGTAGACAAGGCCTCTCTTTGCTATCCAGGCTGATCTCGAACTCTTGGCCTTAAGTGATCCTCCCAAAGTGCTGGGATTATAGGTATGAGCCACTGTACCCCGCCAATGCATTAGTTATATCTTGTTCTATCTTCCTTTCTCCTTATTTAGGACTTGTGCCATTCTCATTGTGATCCATCTGTCATCCAGAAGAAGATCAAAACTATTATCAACTGCTTCATTAATTCCTCTATTCCACCAGCTTTACAAATTGACATCCCAGAAGAGCAAGCTCAGAAGATTATTGAACGCAGAAAGGAGTTAGGACCATATGTATTTAGAGAGGCACAGGTAAGAGATCAGGGCATCTGTTTTAAAATAGATTGACCATCTAGATCAGGCGTCCTCAAACTTTTCAAACAGGGAGCCAATTCACTGTCCCTCAGACCATTGGAGGGCCGGACTATAGTTTAAAAAAAAAAAAAAAACTATGAACAAATTCCTATGCACACTGCACATATCTTATTTTGAAATAAAAAACAAAACTGAAACAAATACAATTCACACCAACGCATGTGGCCCACGGGCCGTAGTTTGAGGACCCCTGGTTTAGGGTCTTCACAAGGACATTTTCTCCTGTCCGGTCAATGTAGATCACAGGCCTCTCCAGTTTCACTCTGTCCCCAAAAAGGTCCATTATCTGCTCGCTCACTTGACCAGATCCACCCACAAATTTCTTCTCCTTTATTCCACCTAGAGTGCAGGTGGGGTGAAATTCCTGACCAGGGAGAAATCCACCCACATGCACATTTTGAAGGCTTCTGAAGCCTGTATTCCAAAGGCCTTTGTATCATAGTACATTTCCATCTACAGTTTGAGAGTGACCCATGCCCCCCATGCCCTCACGACCTTCCCCAACACTATAGGGTGGGACACAGGGGAATCTTTTCCCATATGGATCCCAACAGTACTCTCCACGGCGCAATAAAGGACCCACCTTAACCATCATTATAGAAGAAATCTGATAGAAGCACTAAAACGTATTCTTTATTCTTGTTATTTCAAGGTCGCACCTATCAGATTCACATACATAGACAACAGAATTGGACAAGAGGAAGTTTTCCTATCAAATGTCCCCAGACTTCAGCATGACACAGTTCTCCATGTGATAAAAAAAAAAAAATCTGTACCCCTGTATTTGTTGAAATAAAAGAGAAAAAAGAAATGTCTCCAGACCCCTAAAATAAAATTGCCCCTCCATGTATGTCCCGAGTAGATCCCAGAACTTATTGGTTCAAATCCTCTCCTTAACATTCCCATGGCCACCAGTGAAATTTCATATCTTTGTCATCTTGTGCCTGGACTATTGTGGTCACATTCTTTTTCTTTTCTTTTTTTTTGAGACAGTCTCACTATGTTGCCCTCAGTAGAGTGCAGTGGCGTCACAGCTCACAGCAACCTCAAACTCCTGGGCTTAAGCGATTCTCTTGCCTCAGCCTCCTGACTAGCTGGGGCTACAGTTGCCTGCCACAATGCCCGCTATTTTTTGGTTGTAGTTGTCACTGTTGTTTGGCAGGCCTGGGCTGGATTCAAACCCGCCACCCACCAGCTCTGGTATATGTGCCTGGCGCCCTAGACACTGAGCTACAGGCCCTGAGCCCTTCTGACTCTAACCTTTAAGCCCAGACTACTTAAGTGTTCCCCTCCTCTGTAGAAACTTCCCTGAGCACTGTAGCCAGCACTAATGGGAAGCATCTAACCGTGATCAGTTGCTCTCAGTTTTGTTACTATGTCTTTGTTTCCATAAATTTTGCTTTTCCAAATAGATCATAAACTCAAGAACAAGGGCAATTTTTTTCCTGCTCCTTAAAACACTTTATTGATGAAACACAGTCTTAGATTAACAAAAGTAAACCAATACAAAAGTATAGCTTACTTATGATGTATAAGTAATTTGCTGTCAGTTTAGGTATAAAAAAGAGTAAAAATATCTCAATTTAAGTAGCAAGATCAAATCAGCATAGCAAAGTCGAATCAACAAATTCTCTTTGTACAAGCTCTAATATTCATCTGGCATCTCAAAATGGTCCAGCCTAAACAGACCATCACAACCAGCACCAATCACTGTTGATGATCTATGATATTCATTATTCCAAAATAGTAGCTGAAAGGATTTTTTTGCCACATAAGCAGAGTGCAAGCAAAGATTTACAAAATACATTGTTTGCAGGTGCAAACTAAAATGTTGCCACCACACTGTTTGGAACAGACTCCAAATTAGAGTTTGGTTAATACTTTTAGGACCTTTACCTTCACCACCAGATCATTGTGATTTGCTAATGCTTTGATTTTCTTGACACAAACTCCAGATTCTTTGAATAAGAAAAAAAGTGAACTTCTGCTGAATTCCTTCCTGGATGATGCAAACCCTTCACTTTTTATGTTGTCATTTATATTCTCAAATAGAGTAAGGATATTAAGAAGAATCTCTCTATCCCATTCTTTATTAAAGAGGGAAATCAATTCTGATGGTACTTTACAACTGACTAGTTCTCTTGTCATAGCTGGATTTTCGGTGAAGTTTATAATTAGTTTCATAATCTGTATCTTGGTGAAGTGATTTCCCAGGAATAACAAAGCAAAAAAGTCTGGAAAAGAATAGGAAAGCAAATGTTGGTAATGATTAGTCACAGTCATGTTGGTCAACAGTCTTAGTCCAGCCATCTGCACAGCTGAGTCCAAGCGACAGACCATGGTGTCATCACACACTTGACTGATATACGTCTTAATTTTGCCCTGATTTTCAGCATTCACACTCAAGTTATTAAGGGCATTGTAAGTCTTTTCCCTAATAATAGGATCTTTAGTTTTTATCAGTTTTGCAATAATTGGGACACCACCCAATTCACGTATGGCATTTTGATTAAATGAATATGCTGCATTGTTACCCAGAGTGACCAAGGCTACTTCTTGAATAAAAGGATCATTTGTTCTCTCTAGGATGTTAAGGACCTTTTGAAGGTCAGGAGCACTCAGAATATCATCAATTTTATAAGGAAAGTTGAACTTGCCCCTGCGGACAGGCCATGTTGTAGCTGGAGCCTTGGTGCTCTTACTTCGGGTCTTTCCCTTGGATTTTCCACTTGACTTGCCCCTAGTCCTAGCCCCACTCCTGGGGGGGTGGCAGCCTCCACCCCTGCCTCCAGGGCAAGGTAAACTTGGTGCAAGGGTCCTGTTCCCAGAGATGGTACCCACCCTGGCCCCTCTGCCTGCCTTTGCGCTTGCCTGTTCCTTCAGGGTATTGAAAAGGGCTTTGGCCTTGGCCTCTAGGCCACCTCCACTCTGAGATGTTGTGCGGGACTCCTCTTTCACACCTGGACCACTCTCAAGTCCCAAACTCACCTCAGCTTTGGCGTTCGAGTAACCCTGAACTTTGGCCCCAGACCCTGCCCCAATGTTAGCCTTTACTCCTTTTCCAGTCTCAGTTGCAGCCTCTGATGTGTCACTGGACTCCTGGTCGTCATCCCAGATTTTCTCATTCTCATCTCTTCCCCAGGTCAGTCTGTATACGCAGTAGCAGGCACCAGCCCCGATGACAACACCAGCAGCCACGCAGCCAGCTTCCCGAGTGCGGCCCATGGTAAAGCCTGGGAGAATCTCTTCACCTGGGCACCGAACAGGTCTGCTCTGGCCCAAAGGGAAGCAAAGTCTTTGGCTACCGCTGACTGGCTTTGCTGCAGCAGAGAAAATACCACCTAGGAAAAGAAAGATTTCAGGCTTCAGGCTCCTCCTCCTTTTGTGCCCCTGCTTGCAGACAGACTGACAAACGTACAAAAATTCAGGTACACTGGCAGGGACTCAGGGCCTTGTATCTAGATCACTGACCCCTGTCCTTTACCTAATTTTGGAAATGTTCCCCACTTCCAGATTCCCCAAGCTCACATTGCCCTACCCCACCCAGAACATTAAATTTAAAGTATCTGACCAGTTCGTAGCACTCCTGCCCTTCCAGATGTCCTGGAGGCAGTGGCCCCCTCACATGCACCCACAGAGGTCCAGGCAGTTTCTTCCTTCTCTTTCTTGCCTCCAAGTGCACTACGTCCTGCAAACCTGCAGACAAGGAGGGGGTACTGAGTGTTCATGGAACATATGGACCTCACCCAGGACTGGATGGGGCACTGGATGTCCCTCTTCTGAATCCCTGCCCCTTGTCCTGCTCAGTGTTTCCCACCTTTGCTTAGCCCCTCTCCTCACAGATCTGAGGAATTGAAATTCATTTTCTCCCTGCCTCCTCCTCCAGTAATCCTCTCCTTCAAACCTTCTACCCCACCCCAGTCAGTCACATCCTTTGAAGGTGGCACCACATTCCCTTCTTTGTAACAAAATCAATGGTGGTGAAGTGAGAATATCTAGAAGCTCCACAGGCGTGAAATGCTTAAAAGTCTCTAACTCCAGCCGTACCTCTGCCACCCCCACCATCTCAAAGGTGCCAGGATAACCGCCCCCTAATTACACCAATTTCCACCGCTCTGGACAGTTGCCTTCCTCCCTCATCTTGGTCTCTGCCCATGCTAACGCTAAGGACTAACAAGCTCTGAAAGTTTTTGGTGGACAGACCAACACCAAGGACACTGTACCCCAAACAGTATTTGGAGTAATGCCCTGACCACCCCCACTCCAGAATCTCTTGACACCCACCCCCTCCCAGCCACTTTCTTCCCTGTCTAGTACCTGAAAAGCATTTTCTTTGTGCAAGCTCGGAAATGGTAGAGAGAGGAAGCTTTGAAGGAAGGGAGGAGGGGGGAGGAGGAGGTCCGTGGATCAACTGGAATTTGCTGAGGTCATCATCCTCCACCCCAGGGGTCCCCAAACCATGCCATCCCCCCCCCACTCTGATCGACTTCTTTCTGGACAATTTTCTTCTTTCTGCTCCTAGGGCTGGATTGGCCTTCAGGCACAAGATGTACAGACACAAGTGGCACAGCTTAGACAGACGGCTCAGCGAACAGAACTTTGGAGAGTCCACCAGCTTTTCCTAATTTCGGGTCCTGTCATATGGAGTTTACCTTTTTGTCTCTCCCCCTGCCCCCACTTCTCTGGACTCTCCTTGACACCCGCCATCCTTGCGCCCACCTCCCGCCCAGCGGTCAGCCATTTTCCCAGCAAAACACACCCCTTTCTAAGCACTGGAAGGGAGGGTGGAGCGAGGGCCTGAGGAAAAGCCGAGGAAAGAAAGCAGCCCAAACCAAACAATCCCTTCTGTCCCTCTCGTCAACGCACCCTACCCCCGTCACAACCAGTGTTCCCGCAGGCACGGTTACGTTCTTTTACCTGCAAAAAGTGGCAGGGAGTTTGCTGGAGGGTTCGTAATGGGTCCAAATGAAGGCGAGGATCTCAGCCAACCACACCCTTCCGGGGGCCGCGGGCAATTCTGGCTTTCCACTGACCTGCTGGGATTCCAGGCAGATTACTCCTTTGTTCCAAAAGGCATAGCGCCTTACTGAAAGACAAGGGGACTGCGACTCAGATCCGCAGGAGTCTGGCTCGGTAGATGAGCACACAGGACAGGAATCCTAATACCTGCCCTCCCGGATTCAAGGCCCTGGAGGCCAATGCGCCACCCCACCCCCCGCGCCTGAGTCTGGGATCTCCTCTGATATCCGGCCCCAGGGCCTTTGTTTTTGTTCTAGGAAGGGTCAGGCAAACTGCACGAGTGTGAGAAAGCGGGCTGGGTTCCCCTTTAGCCTCCGCCCTGCGCTGAGCGTACCGCAGGGATCCCCAGGCAGCGCCCATCCACACACAGACCTGCTGGCTCCGCGCATATACCGCCTACTCCTTCCCGCCGCCACAGACCCGCCCTCCGGGCGACGGGGAGAGGGCAACCGGACCAGACGAAGACCAGGATTAGAAGGACTTCTGCACACGTCGTCTCCTGCTCTCGTGAGGGCCACGTCATCCGCGAGATCGGGACCCCAATTACCCCTCCCACCAGCAGTGCGGCAGAAGCCCGCCCTCCCCCTTTCTGCCCTGCCACACCAGGTCCTGCCACTCATTTTCCTCTTTGCCAAACCGGGAGACCAGAAAACCTTCTCTTTTGTCGTCGGGATTTGCCTTTCTTTGCTTAACAGGGAGAGACTGCATCTGCTCCCATGACTTTTGGCTTTTTCCCCCTCTTTGAGGAATAATTTTTCCTTTTTTGTACTCCGAATGCAACTGCCTCTCCCTTCACCACCGGGATCTAACATGTTCCTCTCCACTCCTATACCAATGGGGGGCGGGATCTCAGAAAATGAGACCGGTCCTGGGAGTATCTTGCTTAAACTTTTGTCATTTTTTTAAAAGTCAGTAATTGCATTACTTTTATATTGAGAAGATGAAGTGATGCTATTTTCATTTGAGTAGAAACGAATTTAAGTGGGAGGGAAAATCCCAAAAGGCCTCATTAATTTCATTATATTTATTTGTAACCCAAGGAAAATGTTTCTGCTAGTTATAGCCAAATAGTAGCTTTCAAAACATACCAATTTGTTTTAAAACTGAAATTTTTTACATGATCTATGAATTAGTCCTCGAACAGACGACCAAATGTCTAATTCTGGCCATTTTACACAAACTATTCATCACTTTTTCTACCTCTGCATCAACTTACAATTTGACAAAAGCAACACAATCCTGTCTTGTTTAATTAAAGAAAAACATTTGTTTAATGTCCCAAAGTCTTGACTGGCTATTGTGTGAGCCTCTTGGGATTTGATGATTACTCTGAACACATGCCACTGGCTGGAGTCCAGTCTCCTAAAGCTGAGGCAGCTGAAGCTGTGAGGCGCACAGAGAAGGTCTGATCCTCCCTGCTGGGTCAAAAGAGGGGAGAGGTGCTGCCCTCCCGCTGCTCCCACATTCCAGAGCCTCACATCCTCAGAATTCAGGCAACAACTGGAGAAACCGCATTTAGCTCTTTCTCCCCCACCCCTTCAATCTCCCACAGAGATAACTCAGCAAAGGAAAGAAAGAAATACTCTTCCTACCCTTTTGCCCTGTTCACCATGAGTGACCGGGCGAATGTAGCTACTAATACCGTGTGCTGCCACCACCTGGCCTAAGAAGTGCAGCCAGCTGGGCTCTCACCTCTGGCTTCCTTAACTCTAGGACACACAGCGAGAACCTGAACGTTTTGCAGGGTCGCTGCTTGCCAGTCCACATCCACCTTTCTGCCCCTTCATCCAAATGTATGCCAGGCCCAAGGAACAATCCCCACTGACCACGCTGATTAACTTATAATAGGCACTCTCTCCTGGTCAACTCTGCAGATCACTTAAAATTATGCACATACATACTTTCATTTTAATAGGGAAAGGATTCTTAGCTCTCATCAGATTCTGTTACTTTAAAAAATAAGGACTACTCTCCTACAAAAAAAGATATATCTCTTTGAAGAGGACATCTTAAAAGATGTCTTAAAAGAGGACATCTCTCACCTAACAGGCACAATGTACATAGGTACACAATGCTAAGGGTACATAGCACACCTCCTGGGTGAAGGGCCCAACTACAACTTGCACTCTACCTAACAAACACAAAAAATGTAACCTAATCCGTTTATAATAATCTGAATTTTTTTTAAAAAATCACTGCTAACTTTTCAGTTGATTTCCTGTCAGATTTTGTTGTTGTTTCACATATATGAACAAAAATATATATGTAGATACATTATAAATGTATGTACCTATATACCATTCTAAAATAATTTGAGATTATACTATGTGCACTATTTTGTGAAACATTTTTCCTAATATAGCACATATATCTGTTTATAACATACATTAATACTCTGTAGTGTGGATTTACCAGAACTTAACCAATATATCACTCATCGATATTTACCCTCTTTCCAATCTTTATTACAAAAATGCTGCAATAAACATTTCTGTATATTTATATTTTGGGAATTATAGGATAAATTACTGAAAGCAAAATCACCGTGACAAAATTGATGTTCATTTTAAATGTTATCCATGGTGCTCACTTTCACCTCCTTTTTTCTTTTTTTTTTTTTTTTAGACAGAGTCTCACTTTGTCGCCCTCCGTAAAGTGCAATGGTGTCATAGCTCACAGCAACCTCAAACTCTTGGGCTCAAGTGATTCTCTTGCCTCAGCCTCCTGAGTAGCTGAGACTATAGGCGCCCATTACAACGTCTGGCTATTTTTAGAGACAGGGTCTCGCTTTTGCTCAGGCTGGAACTTGATAGATAGCAGATAGATAGATAGATAGCAGATATATGTACATATATATATCCTATGTTGTGCTCCAAAAATTTTAATTTCTTTCATTGTAAGTAAGATTAAGCACCTTCTCAGAGGTTTCTTGATCATTTATATTTCTCTTTCTGTGGACTGTCCTCATTTTTTCACTACATTATCTTTTTATTATTAATATATAACTTTCTATAAATTACCTGAGTCCTTTGACTATCATAGGTGTTGTAACTATTTTCCCAATTTATAGTCTTGTTTGGACTTCTACTATATAGAATTTTTTCATCTTTATGGTACAAAGTTTATCGATTTTTTCTTTACATTTTGTGGGTTTTCTGTTTTGCTTAAGAAGACTTGTATTTTCTTTTCCAGCCTTTTTTTTTTTTTTTTTTTGAGATGTAGTCTTTCTCTGTTGCCTGTGCTAGGGTACAGTGGTGTCATAGGACACTGCAACCTCAAACTCCTGCCCTCAAATGATCCTCCTGCTTTGGCCTCCCTAAAGTACTAGGATTTCAGTCATGACCCACTGCGCCTAGCCTTTTCCTCTAAAAATTTTCCTCTACTTTTTCATGTTTCATTTTATATCTAAATTTTTGGTCCATGTGGAATTATTTTTTCCATATGGTTAGCAAAATTGTCCTAATGCTAATTGTCAAATAATCCCCTCTTTAACTCACTGATTTAAAATGCCACATTTATCATAATTTTCTTTCTTTTTTTTTTTTTTTTGAGACAGAGTCTCACTATGTCGCCCTCAGTAGAGTGATATGGCATCACAGCTCATAGCAACTCAAACTCTTGGGCTTAAGAGATTCTCTTTGCCTCAGCCTCCCAAGTAGCTGGGACTACAGATGCCCACCGCAAGGCCCAGCTACTTTTCGTCATAGTTGTCATTGTTGTTTAGCAGGCCCGGGCCGGGTTCAAACCTGCCAGTCCCAGTGTATGCGGCTGGCACCCTAACCACTGAGAAGGGCACGAGCCTATCATAATTTTTATAATCTAAATATCCACATATATTTGGATCTATTTTTTGGTTCTTTATTATGTTCTTTTACTATGCTATTTTATCTTTTTTTTTTTTTTTTTTTGAGACAGAGTCTCAAGCTGTCACCCTGGATAGAGTGCCATGGCATCGCAGCTCACAGGAACCTCCAACTCTTGGGTTTAAGCAATTCTCTTGCCTCAGCCTCCCAAGTAGCTGTGACTACAGGTGCCCACCACAATGCTCGGCTATTTTTTGGTTGTAGTTGTCCTTGTTTTTAGGCAGGCCCGGGCTGGGTTCAAACCTGCCAGCTCCGGTATACGTGGCTGGCACCTTAGCCACTGAGCTACAGGCATCTAGCCTTTATTTCTTTTTTTAAGTACAAAACTGTTTTGGTTTGGGGGGTTTTTGTTTGTTTGTTTATTATTCCTTGGGATTCATTTACTGTACGAAGAACCAGGTTACACTAATTGCATTTTTTACATAAATTCCCTCTTATAATTGTGTCCTGCCCCCCAAGAGGTGTGTCACACACCGTGAACCCCCATCCTCCTCCCTCCTTCCCTCTCCCTGCTCCCCCATCCCATTACCCCCCACAATATACTAGGTCATCAAATTGTCCTCATATCAGAATTGAGTACGTTGAATTCTTGCTTCTCCATTCTTGTGATGCTTTACTAAGATGAATGCGTTCTACATCCATCCAGGTTAATACAAAAGATGTAAAGTCTCCATCTTTTTAAGAATAGTATTCCATGGTATACATATACCACACCTTGTTAATCCATTCCTGGGTTGGTGGGAATTTAGGTTGTTTCCACATTTTAGCAATTATAAATTGAGCTGCAATAAACAGTCTATCAAATGTCTTTATGATAAAATGATTTTTTTCTTCTGAGTAGATGCCTAGTAACGGGATTTCAGAATCAAATGGGAGGTCTAATTTGAGTTATTTGAGGATACTCCATATTTCTTTCCAAAAAGGTTATATTAGTTTGCAGGCCCACCAGCAGTGTAAAAGTGTTCCCTTCTCTCCACACGGATACCAGCATCTGCAGCTTTGAGATTTTGTGATGTGGGCCATTCTCACTGGAGTTAGGTGTTATCTCAGGGTGGTTATTGATTTGCATTTCTCTGACAATCATGGATGATGAACATTTTTCGTATGTTTCTTAACCATTTGTCTGTCTTCTATAGAGAAGGTTCTATTCATCTCTCTTGCCCAGGAGTATAAGGGGTTGTTGGCTCTTTTTTGTTGATTAATTTGAGTTCTCTGTAGATCCTAGTTATCAAACTTTTGTCCAATTCATAATATGCAAATATCTTTTCCCATTCTGAAGGTTGTCGGTTTGCTTTTGTTGTTGTCTCCTTAGCTGTACAGAAGCTATTCAGTTTAATTACATCACATTTATTTTTGTTGTTGTTGCAATTGCCATGGAAGTCTTTTTCATTTTCATAAAGTAGGATATAAAATATTTAATTGTATAGAAGAAAGTGAGATTATTTCAAGAAAATAAAAATTCAGTCTTATACATGTGGTAATCCAGTTCTCCCAGCACCATTTATTGAATAAGCAAAGACAAAGACTATATGATCCTCTCAATAGATGCCAAAAAAACATTCAATAAAATTCAGCATCCTTTTCTAATTAGAACACTTAAGAATATAGGCATAGGTGGCACATTTATGAATCTAATCAAAGCTATCCAAGACAAACCCACAGCTAATATTTTACTGAATGAAGTAAACCTGAAAGCTTGTCTACTTAGAACTGGAACCGGGCAAGGTTGTCCTCTAGCACCACTACTATGCAACATAGTGCTGGAAGTTCTAGCCAAAACAATCAGGCAAGAGAAGGAAATAATCGGCATCCAAATGGGTGCAGAGGAAGTCAAACTCTTGCTCTTTGCAGATGATATGATTGTTTTTTTCTTCTTGAGACAGAGTATCATTATGTCACCCTGGGTAGAGTGCTGTGGTGTCACAGCTCACAGCGACCTCAAACTCTTGGGCTCAAGCAATTTTCTTCCTCAGCCTCCCAAGTAGCTGGGACTACAGGCACCTGCCACAATTCCCAGATATTTTTTTGTTATCGTTGTCATTGATGTTTAGCAGGCCCTGGCTGGGTTCAAACCTACCAACCCTGGTGCATGTGGCCAGTACCCTAACCACTGAACTACGGGAGACAAGCTAATATGATCTTATACTTAGAGAACCCCAACAACACAACTGCAAGACTCCTGGAAGTGATCAAAAATACAGTAATATCTCAGGATATAAAATCAATGTCCACAAATCAGTAGCCTCTGTATATGCCAATAACAGCTCAGATGAGAAGCTATTCAAGGACACAATTCCCTTCACTGTAGCCTCAAAGAAAATGAAATACCTAGGAATATACTTAGCAAAATACGTGAAGGACTTCTGTAATGAAAATTACAAAACCCTAAGAAAAGAAATAGCAGAAATTATTAACAAATGGAAGAACATACCATGATCATGGCTGGGAAGAATTAACATTGTTAAAATGTCTATACTTCCCAAAGAAATCTACAAAGTCAATGAAATCCCCATTAAAATACCAACATCATACATTCAAGATTTGGAAAAAAATTATTCCTCATTTTGTATAGAACCAGAAAAAAAAACCCTATATAGCCAAGCCAATTCTTAGTAATAAAAGCAAAGCCGGAAGCATCAGCCTATCAAACTTTATGAGGTACTATAAGGTTATAGTGATGAAAACAGCAAGGTATTGGCACAAAAATAGAGACATAGACACCTAGGACCAAATAGAAAACCATCAGATGAAACTAACATCTTACAGCCACCTAATCTTTGATAAAACAAACAAGAACATACAAAACTGTTTTAATTGTAGTGTCTTCATAATATGTTTTAATATCAGGGAGGATAAAGTCACTCTAATAACTCTGCTTTTTCATAATTCATATGTATTTAGTCAGAGATTAAATGTATTATTTGTTAATTCCCCTAAAAGTCTTGTTTTCTACTTTCACTTTGAATTACATATTATTTATAAATTAACTGAGGATTAATTTGTATCTTTGCAAGAATATCTTTCTATCCAAGAATGACAGTTTTTCTAGTTACTTGTCTTCATTTATGTTTCTCAGCAGAGTTACTAATTTTTTTTGAAAAATAACTCCTAGAACATTGCCTGGAACACTGTACATTATCAATTAATATTTTATGAATGAATAGATATGTCTTTAAGAGTTTTTTTGTTAAGTTTACTCTTAAGTAGCTTATCTTTTCCCATGGCTTTTGTAAGTTGGATCTTTTTATTTTACATTTTTGTTCTTATATATGAAAGTCAAAGTGGATGTGAAAGTGATTAGTATCTGTATATTGATTTCATAACCAACCTTTTTTGTGGTTTTATAACTTTATTTATATATCTGACAATCAGTTAGTTCTCATCCACGTTGACTATCTGTAGATTTTTGAAAGTGATAATAGGTACATAGGTAACCAACATATAGAGCTTGTTTGGTGAATCTTCATCTTCAATACGTTTTCTGGACAACTGCACACAGATATGGCATGGGACATTCCTTATACCTTTGCCCAGACAGCTTTGTTGAACCTGGTATCAATGTGCACATCCGTAGTCCCCATCTCTTTCATGGCAAATTTCCAGATCGCTTTCAGTGCCTGAGCAGCATGCTTTTTGAAGCCCACTTCATGGATGTGCTTATGAATGTTGATGGTGTATTCTCAAGTCACCACTTCATTGATGACAGAACACCCCTCCTTCTTCTTCTCACCACCCTTCTTTGTGGGAGACATTCTGCGGGCCCAAGTTGGAAGGAAAGAGCAAGAGCCATAACCAATCTCTTTAGGGAGCTCTTAGAGTTTGAAGTACTTTTTAGTTGATTCTCTTAGATTTGCTTAATTTGTAGTAATAATAGTCTTGCCCCTTTTCCATACTAGTATTACATTTCTTTCTCCCACTTAATTGCATTGAGTAGTACTTCCAGAACAAGTTAAATAACTGTGTCATCCTTGTCTTTTTCCTGATTTTAATAAGAATTCTTCTAGGGTCTGTCCCTTAATCATAAAGAGCTTCCTGTTAAAAATGCATACATTTTTATCATGTTAAAAAAATCCACCAATTCAATAAATTGTATCTGACTTAAAGTACAATTTTATTAAAATTATGCTTCATTTTTCTGTGATTTTCCCCACTATGCCCTTCCTTATATATATGCTTCATCCTCAAGTTGTACATTCTGATGGAACCAAAGTAATTGCAATAGTTCTAGGTTCTACATTAGCACGTGCTTGTAAGTCAGAGTCCCAGCCAGGAAAAAAATCCAACTCAGAGAGGTCCAGAGACTTAAACATAGGGACTACTTACAGAGGTATATGCAAGATTAAGAGACCCAACAAGGGATTTTGTGGCACCCAGAGACTAGTAATGTCAAGAAGCTGCTGTCCAGGCATGAAAGGGGAAGAGGAAGAAATAGTATTACTGGAGACTAGTGAAAGCTAGAGTTATAGAGGAAGGGACTTCTGGAAGGAGCTCAAGTCTTGAAGGAATGCAATCAGTGCCAATAAGACACAGCTCAAATCAGAGTGGGATCAGGAAAGAAATATCTTGTCTCTTCTCTTCTGCCTTCCAAAGTTCTGTCACTACATTTCATTTAAACCCAAAGAGAAGCCAACCACAAATGGAGCCTGGAGGATAAAGGCCATAAGGTCAGCCTTGCAGGGAATAGAGCAAGACAAAGGAGGGCAGCAAATGGGTAAAATGTGTGGGAAAATACTTAACTAGCACCATCCACTCCTTTTACATTCAGGATCTATTCTTGCTCTAACCAAGAAGGCAGAAACAAAAAGTCCCACCATTCCCTGTACTGTCAAATGATAATGCTAATTCAGTCGTATTTCATACCTGAAAACTGACGTATAACAACTATCTCTAGTATTTTTCATATGTCAGAGAAAAATAAATGATCAACAAAAATATGCATAGCTGTTACAATTCCCCTCTGGAGCTAGTCATGAGACCAAAGTCAATGATCATAACTTTTTAAACTTTTTATTTTTCTACTACCCATTTCATATTTCCCTTACAGCAACCAGTTCAAAGTTCTTTCCCTAATGTAGTTACTCTAACCTTCAATTCAGTATTTATTAAATTTCTGCACTTTCCCATTGTCTATTGGGCAAGTCAGTACTAGGAGATGCCCCAGTGAATATCACTAGGCTCCAAACATTGTTCTCTTTGTTTTCATTGCATAGCAGTAACCTTATTTCCCCTTGGTAATTGGGTTCAATCACTCCAACCATTATAACAGTCCCTTTATCTGCTGGTCAGTTGAATAGCATGAGAAGACAAAAAGACCAGAATGCATCTCACCTTTCAATTTAATTTAACCACGGCTTTATTTGCTAGTGGAAGTATTCATTCTCACTGTACCCAAGATTATGGAGACAGGAAAAAAATATGTCTTCAGTTGGTTAATTGGTATAATAGTGAAAGGGGTTAATTGGTATGATAGTGAAAGGAAATTTAGTATTGATAAAGTACTATTATCTAATATTTATTGCATATTAAGAAACCAATTTTTCCTCCTAATTAGGTATGTTGTAAGAAAGGTAATTGGAATATAACTTTTCATTTATTAGGAAGACTATAAGTTTGATCAGTGTGCCTTTTCTATTACTTAATTAAAAATAGAATAAAACATACAGATAAGGAGACAACAACCGAAGCAAATAGACAACCTTCAGAATGGGAAAAGATATTTATGTATTATGAATTGAACAAAAGCTTGATAACTAGAATCTATAGAGAACTCAAATTAATCAACAAAAAAGAGCCAACAATCCCTATACCCCTGGCAAGAGAGATGAATGGAACCTTCTCTCAAGAAGACAGATAAATGGCTTAACAAACATATGAAAAAATGCTCATTGTCCCTAATTATCAGAGAAATGCAAATTAAAACCACCCTGAAATACACCTAACCCCAGTGAGAAAGACCCACATCACAAAGTCTCAAAGCTGCAGAATTGAAAATTTAGACTAACTGTGAAGGGATGGTCATCTATATTCCAGGCAAATGGAAAACAGAAAAAAGCAGTTGCTGGCATCGATGTGGAGAGAAGGGAACACTTTTATACTGCTGGTTGGACTGCAAACTAATACAATTTTTTTTGAAGAAAATATGGAGAATCCTCCAAGAACTCAAATTAGACCTCCCATTTGACCCTGAAATCCCATTACTAGGCATCTACCCAGAAGAAAAAAATCATTTTATCATAAAGACATTTGATAGACTGTTTATTGCAGTTCAATTTACAATCGCCAAAATGCAGAAACAATCTAAATGCCCACCAACCCAGGAATGGATTAATACGCTGTGGTATTGTATATATATACCATGGAATACTAGTCTTAAAAAGGTGGAGACATTACATCTTTTGTATTAACCTGGATTAAGGCGGAATACATTCTTCTTAGTATAGCATCATAAGAATGGAGAAACAAGAATCCCATGTACTTAATTATAATATGAAGGAAGTAGATGATCTAATACACGGGTGATAGGGGGAAACAGGGAGTGGGGAAAGGAGATGAGGGAGGGAGAGGGGGTCACAGTGTATGGCATACCTCTTGGGGACAGGACACAATTATAAGAGGGATTTTACCTAACAAATCAGTGTAACCTAATTCTTTGTACCCTGAATGAATCCCAAACAATAAAAAAAAAAAAAATAGGATAAAACAAACTTTTGGCCATTGTAAGGATTTTCATTTTAAATTCCCAACTTCTCTTTAAACTTTGAATTATCTGAGGTTCCAATAGTGTAAACTTACTACAGGGAAAAGAGCACAGCACAGCAGAACCTCACAGGTTGACCACCCAAGGGACTGTAATAAACTGGTGAATGTACAGAGCTAGTCAACATGAGGAGCTAGGTTGAATGTGCTCATATGTACATGTGGTGCATGTCTGATCTAGGAAAATTAGGTCAACTTAAGGAGATGATCAAGGTAGGGAGGTGGTCAACTATGGAGGTTTTATTGTATATTGATCACTGCTTTAAAATATCTGTTGCACTCTTATAGTATAGCACTCCCAACCTGGACCAGCTGACCTCATAACTATGATTCTAAGTTATTTAAGTTTTCTATCAGGAAGCTCCTTCTCCATTATAAAGTAAGTAGTAAAGACTAGTGAATCTTTGGATGTAAGTCTATTTATTGCATTTCATTTAGTAAAGTGAGTTCCTTGGTCAGAGATAATGTTGCAAAGGATGACCTGATGAAAATTAAGCCATTCTGGAATTCCAGAATGATGACACTAATCATTGTGAGTAAAGAAGGAAAATGTGTGTCTGCAAGACATATTTATTACTATGGGGAAAAATTTCTGTTCTCATCACAATGAAAGATGTTCCATATAATAATCCTCCCATCATAGGAGCTGGCTGGTACCTTCAGGAAATGATGTCTTATAGAGGCTCACCAACATATTTTCTTGTCAGGATGGATGCTCAGCAGCGTTAGTTCAAGATCAGCCTATGTGAGTAGAAGTCTATGTTGTCCATGCATAGTCTACATAACACTGATGCTAAAATCCAACATAAGATAGTATAGAAATAAAAATATGGCTATTTTCACTCTTTTAATATTTTACCACAATGCTAGATCAAATTTGATAATATCATATTTTGGATATTTTCATCTATATTTATGTTAGATTGACTTTTGGTCTACCTTTTTAGTTCTATTCTTCTCTGTGTTAATATAAGTACTATGTAAGCCTTATAGAATTAATTGGGTAAATTTCTACCTTTTCCTATGCTCCAAGACACTTTATATAAGAATCATTGGATCCTTGATGTTTATTGTGCTGGGAACAATAATGGGCCTCCAATTATGTCCATGTATCATAACCTGCGAATATGTTACCGTATATAGCAAAAAAGACTTTGCATATGTAATTAAGTTAAGGTTATTGAAATAGGAAGATTATCTTGCATTATCTGGATGAGCACAATATAGTCACAACAGTCCTTATAAAGAAAGGAGGGAAATAGAAGTTCAGAAAAAGGGAGGCAGAGCATGATGGCAGACAGGATAGACATTTAGCTCAGCTCTCCTGGAACAACAGGTGAGAGTGAGTGGGATAGATCATTCCCACTGTGAAATATTGTGTGGAGTGGCAGTTTGGAGTGTGAAGCGAAGTGGCCGATTACCAGACTTGGCGTGTAATCCAGAGCTGTGGAGACTGCCAGGAAAGTTTCTGTGCCGTGGCTGCGGTGGCAGCAACAACAGCCCCTCCCACGGAGGATTACAATTCCCAATTCATGGGGAAACTAGGTGTTGTGTGGAAAGATTGACGAAATGTGGACTCCCAAGTGGAATTTGAAAGCCAGAGTGGGATGCTGTCTGGAGCGGCACCACAGCAGTTAGGCAGTGGGAGAGACCCTCAGAGGGGAAAGATCCCATATAGGAAGTGGCCATTGTTTTAAAATTTTGTAGATGGTGGTCGCCAGAGGCACCTTTCACAGGCCAGGTGCTGTGATTTGAGTCTCACCTGCAGGTAGTCATCCTATAATAGAAACAGGCCCAAGACATCTTGCACTTCACAGGAACTATTGCAGGGAGAATTTGTGAAACCTTGGCTGTGAAGATTTTTTTGAGATAGGTAGAATCAACAGTTTGGCAGGGTCTAAGCACCAAGCGGGTAGCCAGGCAACCACCAAAAACAATTTAAGCTGGGAATCAGGTATAAGACTGGAAACCACTCATGGCACCACATCATGTTCAGAAAGTATATTGCAACATAAGCATATTCCTACTAAAGTTGATCCCTACAGCATACATAAAGTTGTATGTTTATATATATATGTATAATTTTTTGTTGTTGGAGCCTTTTTTTTCTTAGCTTGCTCGTTCTTTTTGCTTTTTTGCATTTTTTTCTATTTTTACTTTCTTGTAGGAGTTATTGTTAATTTTTTTAAATTAATATTAATATTTTGTTTCTCTTCTTCCCTTCTTCTGGTTGCTGAGAGTGCTTACATCAGGCTACTTGAGTTTTTTTTCCTTTTTTTGTTTTTGTTTGTTTGTTTTTGCATCTGTTTGTTTGTGTGTCTGGTTGCTTTTATGTTTGTTTGTTCATTTTGTTTCAATGTGTCTTGTGTTTTGCTAAATCCTTGGGTTGGCTATTTTCCCTAACTCCAATGTTTACATTCAACAAGAGCAAGGGGGAGTGTGGGATGATGGCTGACTGGAGCCAGCTTTCAACAGAAGCTCCCATCCAGAGGGAGAGATAACAGCCAGAAGGAACCCAACAAACCTGAAGGGTGGAAGCCAAACAGAGATAAGAGATATATAATTGCATGTCTTATCTGCTGTGATAAGCTGCTACTCCAAGGAAACAAATTGTACAGAACTCATCCCAAAGAGGATGCATATCTGTCCGATCCCGCAACAGACTTGCTTGCTTGCTGTGGGATCTCTACAAGTGAGTGGTGAACTGAGGTTCTCTTCTCTCATCCCACAGGAGCGAGTTGCTGGAAGCTGGGACTCTGTCTCCAGAGAGCCCCTACCTGGGCATTCTCTTGTCTAGCAGGAAGGTTGAACAAATATTTTTCCTGCCACTTTGAACTTCCAGTCCACCCTTCTCTCCTTGCCTGGAGGTCTAGAGGTCCAGCCCCTGCAGAGACCAGAATGACCATGGTCTTTGTTAGGACTGGGCATAGACTGCAGCAGCGTAGCTACACTGTATCTGTGAATCCAGTAACAGTGCAGAAAGGCATTGGGGGGGGTGGTGTCTGGCCTGGCTCTGAGAAAGTGCAACTCAGCAGCAGGCAGAGGCTTGGGTTTCCATGTGATGGGTAGAGACTTGGGAACCACTGAGGTGTGGGAACTCAAGTGGAGACATCTCGCACCCAGCATCAGGGTTAATTGAGTGATCCTACTGGGGTCCAATTTTGGAGCAATACCTCCCCAATTCTGTAGGCTGCCAGAGGGAGCTAGACCTCAGGGATACCAGAGAAGTAGAGCAGCTGGAGCAGATGAATGGTCTCTGAGGGCATAAAACATTTGCTGCTTTGTTAACCTCTGGTTTGGAACAAGCTCAGGTGGAACATTCCCCAGTTTCCATTGAGCACCAAAGGTAGCCAGACTTTAGCTCCCTCACCTGGCAGGTGGCAGAGTGTGGTTGACTGGCTGACAAGGCATTGACTTCCCTCTGACTCTGGAAGGCCCATATCCCTGGTGCATTTGCTCATTGGAGGGAACAAGGCCACAGCCCTGTGGGGCTACCAGTGCCTGGGTGTGACAGAGGTGCAAAGTGGGGAAGGAGGCACCCGCCCCTCTAGACTATTCTGCTGGGTGAGCCTTTCTGACTCCACAGAGCACCAGAGTCATTTACACTTGAGCTGCCAGTGGAGCCCGGCTGTCTATTTGCTGGAGACCTTTTGAACTCTCCCACTTGATCTGTGTTTGTGTTGATGGGAACAATTGGTTTGGAACTCTTGAACTGGGCTGATCACCTGCGGACCCACCAAGGTTGTACCATGTTTCTGTTGTTATGGGAGTGTCCAGTTGTTGCCTGTGGGGCGGGAGTGTCTTAGTTACTTATATATCTCCACAGCTGAGATTTCAGCCCAAATCCACTGATTCACTAGGATTGGACAGAGATTAGCTGAATTCAGGACAGAGCCATCTAGCTCCATCACACCAAGCAGGTCCCCAGAGTTTCAAGCTGTAGTACTGAATGGGACCTTCGTAAAGCTCTATGGGAAAAGCCGCAATAACCAGTCCAAATTCTTTGGTAAAGAGCTGCTTAATTACAACTCCAAGAGCAAGCAATTAAATTTCACCTTACCAGCTTCTCTAGCCTAACAGTGAAAAATAATCATGCCACGGAATCAGTGGAAAAACTCTGGCAACATGAATAATCAGAGTAAATCAACTCCCCCAAGGAATGACAAAGGAGACATAAGAGAAGATCCCATCCATAAACAAATGAATGAGATGTCAGAAATTGAATTCAGACTTTGGATCGCAAATAAAATTAACAGAATGGACCTAAAAGTGGAATTAGAAATTCAAGGAGTAATTCAAAAGTTGTCTCAAGAATTCAATGAATTCAAAGACAAAAATCACCAAAGATTTTGACACATTGAGGCAAGAAATTGCAGCCCTCAAAGATCTGAGAAATACAGTAGAATCCCTCAATAACAGAATGGAGCAAGCAGAAGAAAGGATCTCTGACACTGAAGACAAAGCTTTTGAACTCTCCCAAACACTCAAAGAGGAAGAGAAGTGAAGAGCAAAAATGGATCATTCCCTGAGAGAATTATGGGACTACTCCAAAAGAGCAAACATTTGACTTATAGGAATCCCTGAAGGAGAAGAGCATGTTCTGAAAGGCACAGATACTCTACTTTAAGAGATAATTGAGGGCAGCGCCTGTGGCTCAAAGGAGTGGGGCACCAGCCCCATATGCCGGAGGTGGCCAGTTCAAACCCAGCACCAGACAGAAACTGCAAAAAGAAAAAAGAGAGAGAGAGAGATAATCGAGGAGAATTTCCCAAGCATGGCAAGAGATATTGAAATTCAGATAGCAGACAGTTTCAGAACCCCAGGACGACTAAATCCAAATAAAGCATCTCGTACACACATTGTAATTAACTTCACCAAAGTTAACATGAAGGAGAAAATCTTGCAAGCAGCCAAGTGTAAGAAAATCATAACCTACAAGGAGAAGAATATTAGAATGACTGCAGATCTCTCTGCTGAAACTTTTCAAGCCAGAAGAGGATGATCATCAACCTTCAATCTCCTAAAACAAAACAACTTTCAGCCCAGGATTCTGTATCCAGCTAAATTGAGTTTCATTTATGATGGAGAAGTTAAATACTTTAATAACATACACATGTTGAGAAATTCATCATAAGTAAACCAGCTCTTTGGGATAGTCTCAGACCCATCTTCCACAATGACCAGCACAATGCTCTACCACAAAAGTAAACTCACTCTGAAATTCTTGATCAAATCCCAACTTCCACAGTGGTGAAAGGATTAAAAATGTCCACTGGACTTTTAAAAAACTTGACACTCAAAATATTACCAGGCTTATAAAACTCTCAATTAATGTGAATGGCTTACATTGTCCTCTAAAGAGGCACAGCCTGGCTTCCTGGATACAAAAACTCAGGCCAGACATCTGCTGAATACAAGAATCTCATCTTAACTTAAAGGATAAATATAGACTCAGGGTGAAGGGATGGTATATCCAGTAAAACAGAAATCAGAAAAAAGCAGGGGTTGCAATTTTATTTGCAGATACATTAGGCTTAAAACCAACAAAAGTAAGGAAAGACAAGGATGGTCACTTCATATTTGTTAATGGAAACACTCAACATGATAAGATTTCAATTATTAACATTTATGTGCCCAACCAGTATGCTCCTCAATTTATAAGGGAGACTAACAGACATGAACAACATAATATCTTCCAACACCATAATAGCTGGAGATTTTAACACCCCATTGGCAGTGTTGGATAGATCCTCCAATATGAAACTAAGCAAAGAAATTTTGGACTTAAACTTTGCCATGCAATAATTGAATTTAACAGACATCTACAGAACATTTCATCTTTACAAAACTGAATACACATTCTTCTCATCAGCCCATGGAACATCCTACAAAACTGATCACGTCTTAGGTCACAAGTCTAAACTCAGCAAATTTAAAAGTATAGAAATTATTCCTTGTATTTTCTCGGATCATCACGCAATGAAAGTTGAACTCACCAATAACAAGAATCTGCATACTCTTACAAAGACATGGACACTAAATTATCTTATGCTAAATGATAGCTGGGTCATAGATGAGATTAAGATGGAAATTGCCAAATTTTTGAAACAAAACAATAATGACGACATGAATTATCAGAACCTGTGGGATACTTAAAAAGGCAGTCCTAATAGGGAAATTTAAGGTGTTTCAAGCCTTCCTCAAGAGAATGGAAAGAGAGGAAGGCAATAACTTAATGGGACATCTCAAGCAACTGGAAAAGGAAGAACATTCCAACCCCAAACCCAGAGAAAGAAAAGAAATAACTAAAATTACAGCAGAATTAAATGAAATCTAAAACAAAAGAATTCAAAAGATCAATGAATCGAAAAGTTGGTTTTTGAAAAATTCAATAAAATTGATAAAACCTTGGCCAATCTAACCAAAAATACAAAATTAAAATCCCTAATCTCATCAATCAGAAATGACAAAGACAAAATAACAAGACATCTCAGAAATTCAAACAATCCTTAATGAATACTACAAAAAACTCTATTCTCAGAAATATAAAAATATGAAAGAAATAGACCAGTATATGGAACCATGCCACCTTCCTAGACCTACCCAGAAAGAATTGGAAATGCTGAACAGATCTATATCAAGTACTGAAATAGCATCAACTATATGAAGTCTCCCAAAAAAGAAGAGTCTGGGACAAGATGGTTTCACATCAGAATTCTACCAACCTTTAAAGAGGACCTGGTACCTATATTACTTAACCTTTTCCAATACAGAGAAAAAGAAGGAATACTTCCTAACAAAGTCTATGAAGCAAATATCACCCTGATTCCCAAACCAGGAAAAAGACCCAACAAGAACAGAAAATTATAGATCAATATCCTTAATAAATATAGACGCAAAAATATTCAATAAGATCATAGCAAACAGAATCCACAACACATCAAATGAATTATTCGCCATGACCAAGTGGGTTTTATCCCAGTGTCTCAAGGTTGGTTCAATATACATAAACCAATAAGTATAATACATCACATAAACAAAATAAAAACAAACACCATATGATTCTCTCAATAGATGCAGAAAAAGCTTTTGACAATATCCAACATCCTGTCATGATCAGAACACTTAAGATAATAGGTATAGAAGGGACTTTTCTTAAACTGATAGAGTCCATCTACAGCAAACCCACAGCCAATATCGTATTGAATGGAGTTAAATTGCAAACATTTCCACTCAGATCAGGAACCAGGCAAGGTTGCCCATTATCTCCTCTGCTCTTTAACATTGTAATGGAAGTCTTAGCCATAACAATTAGTCAAGAAAATGCGATCAAGGGTATCCACATAGGGTTAGAAGAGATCAAACTTTCACTCTTTGCAGATGATATGATTGTATATCTGGAAAACACTAGGGATTCTACTACAAAACTCTTATAAATGAACAAGGAATACAAACGTGTCTCAGGTTACAAAATCAACACTCATAAATCTGTAGCCTTTATATATACCAACAATACCCATGCTGAAAAAACAGTCAAGAGCTCTATTCTGTTCACAGTAGTGCCAAAGAAGATGAAATATTTGGGAGTTTACCTAACAAAGGATGTTAAAGATCTCTATAAAGAGAACTGTGAAACTCTAAGAAAAGCAATAGCTGAAGATGTTAACAAATGGGAAAACATTCCATGCTCATGGCTAGGAAGAATCAACATTGTTAAAATGTCCATACTACCCAAAGCAATATACAATTTCAATGCAATCCCTATTAAAGCTCCACTGTCATACTTTAAAGATCTCAAAAAATAATACTTCGTTTTATATGGAATCAGAAAAAACCTTGAATAGCCAAGACATTACTCAGAAATAAAAACAAAGCAGGAGGAATCACACTACCAGACCTCAGACTATACTATAACTCGATAGTGATCAAAATAGCATAGTACTGGCACAAAAACAAAGAGGTAGATGTATGAAACAGAATAGAGAACCAAGAGATGAACCCAGCTACTTACCGTTATTTGATCTTTGACAAGCCAATTAAAAACATTCCGTTTTTATTAATAAGAAAAGAACGAGTAATCCCATTTCATTGTGGGCAAGAGACTTGAACAGAAGCTTCTCTGAAGAAGACAGATGCATGGCCTACAGACACATGAAAAAATGTTCACCATCTTTAATCATCAGAGAAATGCAAATCAAAACCACTTTGAGATATCATTTAACTCCAGTAAGAGTGGCTCACACAACAAAATCCCAAAACTACAGATATTGGCATGGACGTAGAGAAAAGGGAACACTTCTGTACTGCTGCTGGGAATGCAAACTAATATGTCTCTTTTGGAAAGAAGTGTGGAGTATAGTCAGGGATCTAAAAGTAGATCTGGTGTTCAATCCTTCAATTCCTCTACTAGGAGTATATCCCAAAGACCAAAAATCACTTTATAACAAAGATATTTGCACCAGATTGTTCATTGCAGCTCAATTCATAATAGCCAAGTCATGGAATAAGTCCAAGTGCCCATCAATCCATGAATGGATTAATAAATTGTGGTATATGTATACCATGGAATACTATGCAACATTAAAGAAGAAGGCGACTTTACCTCTTTTATGTTTACATGGATGGAGCTGGAACATATACCTACTTAGTAAAATATCTCAAGAAGTGAGGAAAAAGTATTCAATGTACTCAGTACTATTATGAAACCAATTTACAATCACTCATACTTTCATATGACAAATAGATCACAACTATGGCCCAGGATGAAGGAGGGGGAAGATGGGAGGGGAGGGGTGAGGTCAGTTGGAGGGAGGGTGAATGGTGGGATCACACCTATGATGCATATTGCAAGGGTACATGTAGGATCTATTGAGTATAGAATATAAATGTCTTATCACAATACTTAGGTAAATGAGGTGAGGGATATATTAACCAGTACGATGTAAGCATTCCAAATTGTATGTTAAATAAGTACATTGTATGCCATAAATGCATTAATATGTACATGATCTACCTCTATATGATTTAATTACAAAAAAAAAGATCAGAAAAAGAGATGTGATGATACAATCAGAGATTGGAGTGATGTGGAAGGACATGAAAAGTAACATGGGCAGCATTTAGGAAGTTGCAAAAGATAAGGAAAAGGCTTTTTCACTGGAGAATCCAGAAATAATACAGCCTGTCAACCTATTTTGGACTTCTGACCTCAAGAACTGTAAGACAACAAATTTGTCTGTTTTAGGGAAGAGCAAGATGGCACCCAAGTAACAACTTCCTTGCAACTGAGGACAGTGAGACTGGGGAGAGAAGACTTCAGACATCTCTGGCTGGCGGGATTTGCCCAGAAACATCCCTCTGGGGACACAGAGAGTCAGCGAGAGACTTCTGGACTACGTGAGGAAGACAAAACCAGTGGAGAAGTGGCAAGTGGTTGTGTGTGTTCATTTGGTCTAATCCTGCCAGCAGCTAGCTGTAAGTACAGCAGCAGTGAGATTTCAAACTGGAAAGGCCTTGCCTGTGAGCTGTTTTGTATTTTTTTGGACTTGGCACTCAGTTGAACTACCTTGGGAGAATGTGGGAGAGAGTGTGGAGGACTTTAAGTGTTGTCTAGGGCCCCAGACTGAGCTGCTGAGCCAGACAGAGCTAATAGTGTTCAGCTGTGGGCCCTATGGAGCCATTGTGGGAGAATTGCCCTAGCAAGCACCTCCCTCAGGGTCACAGAGTGAGGAGCAGGCAGGAGAACTTGGGTGAGTAATCTAGAGACTGAGCAGCCTAAAGGCAGAGACTGAGATACCTTACAGCCTTGGCCCTCAGGGGCATAGAATGAGATCAGTTTTGGCACACTAGGTAAGCAGACAGGCACTTCAGGAGTGATCCCAGTGACAAGTGCTTTCCTGGGAAAACTTCTGCTTAGCCAACGTTAACACTTTAAAGTGCGTTTTAAGTGGGCTAAGGAGAGATTTAGGCTCACCATCCTGTGGAGTTTGAGAAATCAGCAGAGGCCTTCAGTCTCCACGTCATATAGCTATATCAGCATTGTGAATAACATCCCATATCCCAGAAGATCACCTGTTGCCCAGACTATATTCAGCAAGAAATATATACTGCTTTGTTTTAGTTTTTGGTTTTTTTATTTGTTTGTTGGTTGGTTGGTTTTGTTTTTAATTTCAACATTTTCTCTCTAGATTTTTCTTTTTTTCTTTCTTTTCTTTCTTCATTTTTCTAGTTTAAATATAATTTTCCATTGTTGCCTTCTTCAACAATTAGAAATTCATTTTTGCTAGTGTTTCTACCCATAGTGTTTTTCCCCCAACTTTATCCTGTAAAGTTTTCTGTTTACTTGTTTTGGTTTGATTTATAGCATTTTTGTCTTTCCTCTCTACTTGGTGGAGGTGGGGTACTGTGTCTGGGCAGGCTGGCAAAGAGCTGCTGACTTCAAGGGAGCAGCTCTCCCCTCAACCCAGCAGCCCCAGAGGTTAGGAGTTTTTAAGGTTGGGCCAAAGTACCCTACCATACACCTGTATTTCTCCTGTCTTCCTCTTTGTGTGCCTCTCTTCTTTTTGTCAATATTCCCTTTTACTCACTTGCTCTCCTTTCTCTTTTTTCTTTTTTTTCTTTATTTTTTTAATGTTTTTTTTCCCTTCTTGCCCTTCAATTTTCTCATCCTTTTGGTCCTGTACCAAAAGGATTCATTGAAACCCTAGGCCAGAGGCACAGTAACTTAATGAGCAAGAGGAAGTGAAAGGAAAATTAGAGCAAGGAAACAGATAAAAGAAATCACTCATGAGGAAGAATCAGCAGAAAACTCCTGCCAACATGAAAAACCAGTCGAGAGCACCCCCCTCAAGGGACCATAAGGTAGCTACTGCAGAGGATTCCACCTATAAAGAAATATTAGACATGACAGAAAGGTAATTTAGAATACAAAATGATTAAAACAATGAAGGAAATGATGGAAACAATGAAGGAAACTGCTGATAAAGTGGAAAATAACCAAAAGGAAATCCCAAAACAGAATCAAATAAAAGATGAATGATATGAAGAATATAGAAAGGGTATAGCAAAGGTCAAGGAACTGAAACAGTCAATTAGGGGACTTAAACATGCAATAGAAAGTATCAACAACAGATTAGACCATGCAGAGGAAAGAATCTCAGAGGTAGAGGACAAAGCTCTTGAGATAACTCAGATAGTTAAAGAGGCAGAAAAGAAAAGAGAAAAAGCAGAACATTCACTGTCAGAATTATAGAACTTTATGAAGCATTCAAACATATGAGTTATAAGTATCCCAGAAGAGGAAGAAGAATGCCCCAGAGGAATGGAAGCCTTACTAGAGAATATTATAAATGAAAATTTCCAAAATATCACCAAAGATTCTGGCACACTCCTTTCAGAGGGATATCGAACTCCAGGTCACCTCAATTCTAACAAAGCTTCTCCGAAACACCTTCTGACAAACCTGTCCAAAGTCAAGACAAAAGAAAAGATTCTTCACACTGCCAGGAGTAAGTGCCATTTTATCTACAGGGGTAAATGCATCAGGGTGACTGCACACTTCTCTAATGAAACTTTTCAAGCAAGAAGACAATGATCATCTACCTTTAATCTACTTAAACAGAATAGTTTCCAGCTCAGAATTCTATATCCTGCTAAGCTAAGCTTTAAAATTGATGTAGAAATCAAATCATTTACTAATATACAAATATTGAGGAAATTTGCCACAACAAGACCAGTTCTACACAAAATACTGCAACCTGTTCTACACACTGACCATCACAATGGATCAACAGCAAAATAAGATCTCAGAAATTAAAGGACAGAGCCTAACTTCCACACTGATGCAAAAGATAAAACTAAGCAATGGACTCTCACAAAATAAGATGAATA
>CAUYON010064130.1:0-24383 GCA_963573935.1 Arctocebus calabarensis
TCTATACTTCCCAAAGCAATCTACCTATTTAATGCCATCCCTATTAAGGTACCAACATCGTACTTTCAAGACTTGGAAAAAATGATTCTGCATTTTATATGGAACCAGAAAAAAACCCACATAGCTAAGGCAGTTCTTAGTCATAAAAACAAAGCTGGGGGTATCACCATTCCAGACTTTAGGCTGTACTACAAAGCCATAGTGGTCAAGACGGCATGATACTGGCACAAAAATAGAGACAAAGACATTCGGAATCATATAGAAACCCAGGAAATGAAACTAACAACTTACAACCACCTAATCTTCGATAAACCAATCAAGAACATACCTTGGGGGAAAGACTCCCTATTCAATAAATGGTGCTGGGAAAACTGGATATCCATATATAAAAGACTGAAACTGGACCCTCACCTTTCTCCACTCACAAAAATTGGTTCAAGTTGGATAAAGGACTTAAATTTAAGGCATGACACAACAATCCTCAATGAAAGCATAGGAAAAACACTGGAAGATATCTGCCTGGGGAAAGACTTCATGAAGAAGACTGCCATGGCAATTGCAACAACAGCAAATTTAAACAAATGGGACTTAATTAAACTCAGAAGCTTCTGTACAGCTAAGGAAACAACCAAAGCAAAGAGACATCCTACCCAATGGGAAAGGATATTTGCATATTTTGAATCAGATAAAGGCTTGATATCCAGGATCTATAGAGAACTCAAATTAATCCACATGAAGAAAGCCAACAATCCCATATATCAATGGGCAAAAGACATGAATAGAACCTTCTCTAAAGAAGACAGACAAATGGCTAACAAACATATGAAAAAATGCTCATCATCCCTAATTATTAGAGAAATACAAATCAAAACCACCCTGAGATACCATCTAACTCCAGTGAGAATGGGCCACATCACAAAATCTCAAAACTGCAGATGCTGGCGTGGATGTGGAGAGAAGGGTACACTTTTACACTGCTGGTGGGACTGCAAACTGTTACAACCTTTTTGGAAGGAAGTATGGAGAACTCTCAAAGAACTCAAGCTAGACCTCCCATTTAATCCTGCAATCCCATTACTAGGCATCTACCCAGAAGGAAAAAAATCCTTTTATCATAAGGACACTTGCACTAGACTGTTTATTGCAGCTCAATTTACGATCACCAAAATGTGGAAACAGCCTAAATGCCCACCAACACAGGAAAGGATTAACAAGCTATGGTATATTTACACTATGGCATACTATTCAGCCATTCAAAAAAAGAAAATGGAGACTTTACAGCCTTTGTATTAACCTGGATGGAAGTGGAACACATTATTCTTAGTAAAGCATCACAAGAATGGAGAAGCATGAATCCCATGTACTCAGTTTTGATATGAGGACAATTAATGATGATTAATGACACAGTGGGGGTTGGGGAAGGGGAGAGCAGAGAGAGAAAGAATGAGGGAGGGGGGGAAAGGAGGAGCAGAGAGAGGGAAGGAGCGAGGGACGTAGGGTCTTGGTGTGTGCCACACCTTTTGGGGGCAAAATACGATTGTAAGAGGGACTTTACCTAACAAATACAATTAGTATAACCTAGTTTCTTGTACCCTCAATGAATCCCCAACAATAAAAAATAAAAATAAAAATACTGGTTAAAAACAAGGATAATGTGATGAAAACACAATCGTTTCAGAAGCTAGCATCACACCTCTCTCAAATTTGAACAGATGAAGTAGACTAAAAAAATCAAACATAGTATTTAAATATTAATTATAAAAGATACATTTTATATGATCATATGTGTGTCTGTGTATATATCTTACAGGTATATATAACTCTGGTATTAAACAAGGGGTTCAGCTTGTTTTTTTCCAAAGCATTTAATGCGGTTCTTGTAGAAATTGATTATACCTAAGGGAGTAACACATTCTATAGGTGCCCGGTTCTAAAGGTCAGTGAGTAAGGTAAAACTGACATACAGACAAAAGTACTCTTGATAATCCTTTAAATAACCCTGAAAGGATAATGTAGAACCATATCATTTATTTACAAATATCACAGCTAGCACTGAATTTTTTGGTATTTCTGTGATAAAGCAGTTGGCTGGTGTTCAGGAACTGACAGCATAAAAACTACAGGCCTGTGAACACAGTGGTTATGGTGGGAGTAAGAGAAAATATAAGAACTGGGACCTAGCTCAGTCTGGGGCATAAGCTCATGAAGTGGAAGGCAAGTGAAATCACCTGCACTGTATTTACTTTGCATATCTTTTAGAGTCCAAGAATATGTAGTTGAATTAGCCTAACTGAAGTAAGTTTGGTGTGGCTCAAAGGTGAAACTCAAAATATTTAACAACTTGGGGCAACCAGTTAAAATAGGCAGGTATCTGAGCATCAGGAAGGGCTCTGAAAAGCCTGCTGGGTAGACATTAACCCTGTTGTTGTTGAATTATTGGACGGCCTAGAAATCCTAAGGTAGGGACCTCATCGACCAACATGGCAGGATGGGAGAATTTAGAAAACCCTAGCAAAAGGTATTTACCACAACAAAATTTTAAACAAACCAAATTATTTCACTTTAAACAACCGGTACTATGTACTTGTATACTACATTTAACAGCAGAATATCAGCCCTGTTATCTCTCTCTTTCTCTCTCAAATCAATGAAGTCCAAAAAAGAGAATTTGCCTATACAATATTCTCCAACCACAACAAATAATTTCACATCGCAATGCAATAAATCAACTTTAACAATACATTATTGAACAAAAAAGAAAAGAAAGCCAACACCTTAAAAATCATAAAGCAGTCTTCTAAGTAATGATTAATTCTCAGAAAATATCAAAAGTAAAAGGATACGATTTCTAGAAAATAAAAACTTAGAACCTTACTTTCAAAACTGCTACAATGAGTTTAAAATTGCTTCAGAGACAAAGTTATAGTTGCTTCCCGGTCTGCATAGGAATTTGCTCCAGGACTGCTCTTGTACAATCAAATCCACACAAACTCAAGTGCTTCAGTCTGCCCTGCATCATGCATATATCAGAAAACTCAGCTCTCCTTACAGGTGGGTGTCGCATTCTGCAGATACTATATTTTTTATTTGTGGTTTTGTGTTTTGTTTTTGGCCAAAATGGCAGGCTCCAAATTGAGGCAGGGAATTTATTCTCTGCAATGTATTTTTTTTTTATTTTTTACATATGCATGTGTTTATTAGGTTTCCATTTTTTGCCTTCAAAGAATTAAAAAGGCTTAAAATTTAATAACAATAACAATGTTTAAGATAAGGACTAGAAACAAAAACTTCGTAAAGAATGAATGAAGATAAATACTGTGTTTTATTTTTTTTAAAAATGAACCCACATAGTCCTGACCCATGTTGTTCAGAGGTCAACTATAGTTTTAAAAACAGCAGAACCTCTGTAAGTTGACCACCCAAGGGACTGTAACAAACTGGTCAGCACACAGAGGTGGTCACCATAAGGAACCAGGTCCACTGTACTGATATACACATATGGTGCATGTCCAGTCTATGAAAATTAGGTCAACTTAAGGACGTGGTCAATGTAGGGATGTGGTCAACTATGGAGGTTCTACTGTATTTCACTTATTAATGAATACAAATAAGCAATGGACTCTGCTCAGAAAACAGGTCTTCTTCTTGGAATAACCCTTATTTAAAATCTTTTTTCTAATAGATTTAGGGGTGTACAAGTGAAGTTTGGTCACGTGGATATATTGCCTTGTGATATGTGCCTTGTGAAATTACCTCCTGGTAATACCTGGAAATTACCTCCTAGAAATTACATCCTGGTAATTACCTCCTGGTAATACACCAATCCAGTGATGGTAATTTCTTATCCCACACCCCCACTTCATCCTCCCATCCTCTCACCTTTCCACAACTCCAATATCTATTATTCTACTATGTCTGCATGTACACATTATTTAGTTCCCACTTACAAATGAGAACATACAGAATATTTGATTTTCTGCTGTGAGTAATTTTTAAACAACCAATAAGAATCAAGAAAGTCAGAGAGAGAGAAAATAAAGCTAAGTAAAGAGAAGAACGAGAATTCTAAGAGATGGCCCTTGGTGTGGGGAGACTGCACAATAGCAAGTGTCTGAATCGATTTATAACTAAAATTGACAGTAAAGCAATTTGTATAGAGCAAGAGACCATTTTCCTAGATGAACTATCCCAACAATGGAAAAACAAACACTGCATGCACTCTCTAACAAATTGGAACTAACTGAGAAGCACACGTGTGCAAAGAGGGAAGCAAAACTCATTAGAAATGAAGCAGGGGGGAAGAAGGTAGGAGGGAAGCGGCAAAAATCCTCCCTAACAGGTACAATGAACACTGTTTGCATGATGGGCACGCTTACACCCGACTCAAGCATTACAAAAGCTATCCATGCAACCAAAACATTTGTACCCTCTTAATACTTTGAAAGTAAAAAAATAAATAAATAAATAAAAATAAATGTGGCATATGTGTGTGCATGACACACACAGATAGAATAGTATTCGTCCATTAAAAAGAATGAAATGATGTCTTTTGTAGCAACATGGATGGACTGGAGGTTATAATCTTAAGGGCAACAGCTCAGACCAAAACCAGACAAAATAGCACCTATGCTTGCTTCTAAGTGGGAGCTAACTAAAGGGCACACAAGGAAGCAGATTGTGGAATGACAGACATCAGAGACTTGGAAGGGTGGGCCGAGGAAGGGAGAGGATAGTGAGAAATTACCTACCAGGTACAACAGATGATACTCAAATGATGGGTACTCTAAAAGCCCTGAAGTCACCACTATACAATATATGTGTGCAGCCCTCACCCCCTACAGATTTACACAGATAAAAATACAGTGTAGTAAAGTGCAACACTAAGCATATGCCTAAGGAAAGACAAAGCACTTTTTCAAAATAATAATGAGGCCAAATGACCTGAAAATGCCATCACAATAAGGAAGGATATGATGGAATAAGAACTTGAGACACCGGGAAAAATCTGAAGATGTTGTATGATGCACAAAAACAGAAGGAATCAAGAATATAAGTAATTGATTTCTAATTCGAACTGACATAAGAAATTTTGTGCTATATATTATTAAGAAATTAAAAAATGTATCAGTAACTGTTGATACGTTCTAGTGTACAATATACCGTATATTTGTCATTTAGGCAGGAGTGAGCAAAGGAGTGTATGAATTAAACTGAAGCCAGACTTCAGTGTCAGAGGCAACCATGAGAACAAAGTGCCTTGGGAATTCACAGGGGAAACCTTGTGAGAGCATTTGAATTCTACATGGAGAGATATAAAATTCAATCTTATCTAGAAAATGGTAACAGTGGCTATCTTGGGATGGTGGTATTGTATACACAGAACAAAGAGATAAACATTTAAAAATTGAAACCTTTGGAAGGAAATCAAGTGACTTGTGCTCTGCACACTAAGTCTGGCATTTGTATTAGCACCCTCATCACGGTGATGTGCTTAAGGGGGCTTCTCTGCCATCAGGAGCCTGCACCGTCCCACGCCCATCTCATCCCGTGGTGGAGGGACAGGAAGCTTCGTACTGCTGAGCAGCAGAGTGATGTAGTGTGTGGGTAGAGAATTTAGCTCCCCTGAGTTTGAATTCTAGATCTGCCACTTATTACTTATGGAATACAGGACCATGCCCAAGTTACTGAGCCTCTGTGCCTCAGACTGACCATCAGTAAAATGAAGGTGCTGATACCCCTAAGTGTTTCTCTGAGGATGGATAAATACATGCATATGAAAAAATATGTGTAAATTTCATGAGTACTGTAGTAAGAGTACGTGGCAAATGGTGGAAAACTTAATAAATAATTACAATGAACACTATGATAATGCAGGTGATGATGGTCTCTTAAAATTGTGAGATCAATGAAGAGAAAATGAGGTTTGCGCCCCTGCAAATCAGTCACAATTAGACCTTCCTAAGGTGATATCCTGCTTGCAGGATCCATCATGAGGAAAAGCTAATGTTTGTGGTAGTTTTTGTTTTTTGTTTTTTGTTTTGTATCTTGGGTTCAGAGAAAATGAGGTCCAGAGAATGAGCTACTGAATCCTGCCCCGCTCAATGATGGTACAATAACACAAGAATCCTTTTAAATTTTTATTTGTAACACTTTGTCCCCTTTTTCATGCAGTAAGAGCAAGAAATGAGCCACAGTTGGACATGTTCATGAAAACTCAGAACTATGTTCCTTCTATGTCCTGGAATTCTGAAAGTTTTTATTCTCTTTATTTATTAGGTATTTAAATGGACTTGATTTCTAGTAGAGGATCATGAAAACAAATTTTAATGTGTGGCTCATTTGATGATTAAATTTGACTCCATCTAAGGATGACAGACATTTATAGCCTAGGGTTATAGCTGGTCAACACGATTTACATATGCTCTAGGAATTGACATTTAACATCTCTGGTTTCAGAATTTTAAAATATGTCCAATCAGCAGAGTTGATGATGTAAAATGATATTCCTAATTTTGGCTACTAAAGCATTAAAAACTCGGTTAAACTGGTTTTAATTCTCAAGTTATATGATATAGAATACATTCAAAGAAAGTCAAAGTTCTGATCTGTTGCATGAAATCGAAATTAAAACCGGGTTGCTGAGGTCTGTGTGGCTAATGGTTACATTTTTAATGTTGACTTAGCAGGAAATAACCAGGTGTGTTCAACAGAGTCCCTGAAAGAGTGAAGTTTGTGAGAGTAAATCTCAGAGTAAATGAGATGAGGTTAGCTCTGTAATCCAAGTACACAGAATGTTCATGGCAATACAGTAAGAGTCTGTCTACCCAAACTCTGCTTTCTAGCAAGTGTGCTTAATGATAACATTGCAAAAACCAATGTCATGAAGTTCACGACTTAAAATGCATCCCCTTCTCTTAGGACAGTCAATCGAACCTTCAACAAAAGCATCACTAACCGTGACATTCAAGCATGATTATCTGGTTTCCAGTGTACAGCAAATGGAAAATACAAATCAACTTCCTATGCCTCATATTTTAGTTTGAAATCTGTACTTCTAACTACTATTTCCTCTTGGCTTAGCCAATAATTCTTCATACAGGATACCCACCTCCCACTCCAAGTTCTGAGCTATCTTTGCCAGACCAAATTCAACAACTTATATCTGCAGTTCCAGTGGTTTTGATTAAGCGGAGGTATCCTTTTACCAAGTGAAATACAGTATTATATAGAAGATAATATGTTGCCTAAAGAAAAATATGGCTACTGTGCTTGAAGTTGGGGTGAAGGTATCCAGAGATGTCAAGCATAGGCTGCCCCATGATGGCAGCTTCTCGGAACCCCTGAGGATCTATAAAGCAAGTTTGGAAGCCACTGGCTTGCAGTCTAACAGGAGACTTACAGAAGCGTGTGCTTATAATTGATTTGGATACGGGTACTAATGGGCAGCAATATGCCAAGGCTGTTGGCTTTTAGGGTTGGATGTGTCAGGTGGCCACTGACATGACAAAGGAGGCCATGCTGAGGATTGTGGAGGGCAGCAATAGGCCATAGACCTTCCCTTACTCAAACTCAGTTGAATGTAGCTCCCAAGGTTCATAAAGATGGTGAAGGCACAGAATCAGAAGTACACGACATTTTGAAATTACTTTGATGCCAGTGATTCTGCAATATTCCTAACTATTACACGACCCTAAAAACAAGCTATGACTTGTCTAGATTTTTGTTATTAACAAATCATGTGTGTACGACTCTGTAATTCCATTTCTGAGATTTACCCTTACACTTCCCCCATTTCTCTCTGCATCCTTCAGGGTTAAGTCTAAGTGAGGAGAGGATGTCCAGAGATAAGAAAGTATTCATTTCAGGCATTATTCCCAAAAAAGGTGGCAGCGTCTAAAGACTTGGATTAGTTCTGCGACTTCACTTTCCATGTGATCCCTTCTGGGTTACAGTCGATGATCCTGTGGTTGAGACCTCTGTTGTTCCCTCTGAGCTACCACCATACGACAGAACATGCACCGTGTTTACATCCAAAGATGACAATTACCAGATGTTTAAACCAAACATCCAAACTCTCCTCTCGCCCTCTCTGTCTTTTTCTCCTCCTTATATCTCCCTCTCCTGCTGTCTCCCTCTCCCACCTTCTCCTCCCCTCAATACGTAGACGTAGGTTTCTTTCACACATAGGTTTCTTACATCCTTAACAAGTGCATCTATTAGCTCTAGTGGCTAAGTTCTTTAAATGTTTTCCTCTTTGTCCAAATTTTTCTACATGAGCATGAATTATTTTTGTAATCAGAAAAGATGTACATCTTACAAAATTTAAGCACACAAATGCTATAGTTTGAAATAACTATTCAAAGTTCCTATTTTTGTAGTTTCTAGTCACAAACTTTTAAAATCAACTGAATACTATGAAAGAAACATTTCTCACTGTCTTTCCTTGTCTTATTTTCATAGACCGTCTGAATATCCCAATAAAAATGTCCAGGGAGGAGAATGTCTTGGGAATCTGTTTTTTTCTATAATAACACTGCATTAATTAATATCATGATAGGCTTAAACACTTTATATATTCAAATTAGATGGTAGTCTTGATAAATGTGAGTCCTTTTAAAATTATTTTTATCCTGCTAGATGATATTTATTTAAGAATTAAAAAAATCAAACAGTATCTCTATAACTTCAGAAATAATATAGTTAATGGTCTTACTAGAACATCCCAAATGTAAATTATGTTAAAATTTATATTCTTACTGTGAAATTCTTCTTTAAACATTAGATGAGATTTAAGCCTACATAAAACAGTGAAAAGAAATGGTTAGAAAGGAATATTTAAACCCTTGTTAACATTTTGATATGCAGTCTTCATATTTTTTCTAGACTACCTATAGAGAAAAACTATAAAAACCAATATATACAGCATTTTCCAGGTTAAAATCAAATACTATTCATATTCTGAATTTTTATTCAATCATATAATAATTTCTTAGAGGTTCTTTATCTACTTTGCCAAATTTCTTTCTAAAAAACTGCATCAAGAGTGAACATTTTACCAAGCTCAGCCATGTACTGAGTCTTTCCACCTGTTTTTAATCTTTGCTATTTGACATTGAAAAATGGTATCTTGTTTTGATTTGATTATAATTTGTTTTGGAAAATAAACTTTTTTACATGCTTCTAAGCCATTTGTCTTTCCCTTTTTTTTTTTTTTATTTTTTGCAGTTTTTGGTCAGGGCCAGGTTTGAACCGGCCACCTCTGTTATATTGGACCAGTGCCCTACTCCTTTGAGCTACAGGTGCCGCCCTGTCTTTCCTTCTTTTCTGAATTATTTGTTCTTTCCACTGATATTTTGATTTTTTCTATCAATATCAATGAGGTTTTTTTTTAACAAAACTATTTGAACCTTTAATTTTCTATGCTTGCTCCAAGTATTTTTCTCATTTTGTTTTTTGCCTTTGAATTTTGCTTATTGTTGCATCAGCAGTTGAAATATTTATATAGTCAAGTGTAATGATTTTTATTTTTGTAGTTTCTTCCCTTGTTTTTAAACTTAAGAAGTTCTCCATATGAAAATTCAACATATAGTCAATTCTATTTTCTTGGGATGGTTTGGGTTTTTTGCATTTACCTTTTAATCTATTTAGAATTAATTTTGGTGTAAGGTAAGAGATGGGTTTTTTAAACAACACTTTTTAACAAACAGAAAACCAATTTTTGCCAAACTGCTATTCCTTTATAGATATTACAATTTTCTGTAAACACAGATCTGATTCTGGCCTTTCTAGTCTGTTATCTGTGCCTCCAAACTCTTGGACCGTACCCACTGTTAGTAGAGGATCATAGTCCACCTGAAGATCTAGTGGAGATTTCTCTTTCAGAATTTTCTCAGCTATTCTTCCTGCTAATTCTTCATTGTAAAATTTATTATTTTGTACAGTTTCAAAACAAATATATTTGAGGAATTTGAAAAGAATTATTACAAAGCAATGTTTAGAACTTGTGTGGTACAAATTTTAAAACCTGTGAAATTTATAAGAAAACAAGTAAAATTGAAATATTGCATATCAATTTTGTGGTGGAAAACATTACAAAAATATCTTTCTCTCCAAAGCTATCGGCTCATGGAAATCTATTAATTTATTAAATATCTACCAGTTAGGGCTGGACTAGCCTCTTTAAAAACTGTGGAAATGATGGATTATGCTTCTGAAATGAGAAAATACTTATTCTGTCAGGAATAACTGACAGAGGCAGTGATTCAGAATGACAACTCATCTGGGATCTTGTACTTCTGCATTGCTTATGCCAAAATATGGGAAAAATATTTTACTGGGTGAATATTTGGATAAAGGGAATGGGATGGGGAAAGAGGATGGAATAAAAACTGAAAGCCATGTTTGTGTAACAGAGCAGGGCTCCTGCTAAGACTTCCAGAGGAGATGTGGTGCATACAAAGGACGGGTGGAGGGAGGGTGCATGCAAAGTGGAATTGTCTGGAATCGCAGAAGCAGTGGAAGAAAGAGAGGAGAGGCCAGCATGGTTTTACATATGTAATCCTAGCACTAGGGAGGCCAAGACAGGAGGATTACTTGAGGCCAGGAGTTTCAGAAAAGCCGGAGCAAGACCAAGATTGCATCTCTAAAAAAAAAAAAGAAAGAAAGAAAGAAAAATTAGCTGTGTAGTAGAAAAATATGCTTGTAGTCCCAGCTACTTGGGAGGCTGACACAGGAGGATTGCTTGAACCTAGGAACTTGAGGCTGCAGTAAGCCATGATGATGCCACCACACACTAGCTTGGGTGACAGAGCAAGACCCTTTCCAGAAAGGAAGGAAGGAGCAGGAGAGGGAAAAGGAGAGGAAGGAAAAGAAGGAAGAGAAAAGGAAGAAGAAGGAAAGTAGGAAGGAAGACAGGAAGGCGGGAAGGAAGGAGGGAAGAAGGGAAGGAAGGAGGGAAGGAAGGAAGGGAGAGAGGGAGGAAAGGAAGAGAGAGAAGAGCAGAAAGGGAAGGGAAGAAAGGAAAGAGAAGGGAGGGAGGGAAGAAAGGAAAGATATTCCCTATTTTGAGTAGATGAGGTCTTGCTATTGTTTAGGCTGAACTCCTAAGCTCAAGGGATCCTCCCACCTCGGCCTCCCAGAGTGCTAGGATTACAGGTACGAGCCACCGCACTTGGCCTATTGATGAAAATGTTGTGAGCAGAAGCTTGCAGAAACCTAACCCCAAGTGCATGATTTATAGGACGTAACTACCATGAATAATAGAAGCTACTAGATGTCTGGCTGCAGTTGACACCTCTACAGCAACCTCCTTAGCAGCTAGGTTTTATTTCCATTTCTGTCTGCTAAGTATCTGACCCGTTGTTGGACACACAACAGGAGCTCATAATTATTTCTAAAATATAAAGGGTTGGGGAAAAGTGAGATATGTTGAGAGGGGATGAAATGGAGTGCAATAACATATATACAGATTCCTGGAGATAGCGCGCTCTGAGCAGCAGTGACCCCAGCAGTACAGGGACGCCTGTTATAAACCTGTATTTTCCTAAGTGTGTGACATGGTTTCCTATCATGTCATCTTTGTGACCCTTTAGGGTGGGCACATTGTTATCTTCATTCTACAGGAAGATGAAATGGCCTGTCCAAGGTCACACAGCTACCGAATTATTGAATGGAGCTGCAGTCCAGATTCTCTTAACCATCTGGCCGTAGGTGGGAAAGTTGGGTTTGGCGGCGTTCATCACCTTTCTTCAGAAGGTGATCTCTCAGAAAAGAAAGGGAGGCTCCAGTGGAAGGTAGTCTGAGTCTGTCCTCAGCCTTAATGGGGAGGCAATGATGTAGTGAAAGGTGATTTTTTCTCCTGGCTAGCAACAGTGCTGTCTTTTGTTTGATTCCAGAAGCAGCTGGCAGAACTCATGTATTACTCTCGTTGTGATCATACTTTGCTAATGGCTTGTGTGCTTGAGACCCTCAGGAGTTAGGGCTGTGGCCAGGCCTGTGAGATTATCACAGGCCTCTGAACGTGTCTGAGCTTCTGCAGCTGCTGTGCATTTCTGGCTCCAGCTCCACACCTCCTGGCAGACTGTTCGTGTGAAAAGCGCTGCTGACTGGGTGTGAGATCCATGGGGCGAGGAGGGCTGGGGGACCAGGCAGCACAAAGCAAGCCCGAGTCTGTGACTATGAAGCGCTTACAAGAGGAAAAAAAGAAGGAATTTATAAATGAGTGACTCGAGGACTCTTCAGAAGGCCACTCCTTCATGCTCTTCTGCTGATGGAGAATGGGTGATGCGAGGTCAGTTTGTGGAGTCACCCCGACCCTCCGTAGCCACTCTGGCGAAGGCCCCATCATTCACGGGTAGTGGTGATTACATGGACAAAATTAGCGACAATGCTAACATTCACTTTGTGTTTTCTAAATTTAAGCATTGTTCTAAATTGTTTATAATTTGAAGGTACAAAGTTTTAGATTACATTGTTTTCACTTTCAAGGTAAAGTTCCAGTTGTAAAAGAAGCCCTCCCATGCTTCACAGATGAAGCCAAGCAGCCGGTACTCACAGCACAAGCCCAGCAGGTGCTGTATCCTTGCCTCCACATACGTGCATGGCCTCTCCGTGGGCGTAGTGTGCTTCCTAGCCCTTGACTTAGGGCTGGCCCTTCACTTTGGGCCTGAGAACTTTGCTAGTTCTCAGCCCGGCTCTGAGGAGGCCGCACTTGTTTGTTTCTATGTAGCCCTCTTGGATTTCTAACATCATCAGGAAAACAACAATCTGCTGTTCCGAGGTCGATGATGTTGGAGCAGACTCCTCCAGACAACCCACACACGGTCAGCAAGCAGCAGAGTGGCCCCAGCTGTGACAACCTGTGGCAGGGCCATCCAGTTGTGCCACCATAGGTCAGTTGTGCCTTGAATGAGCCAAAAACGTGAGGAATCATAAGTTTTGGTATAACCACTGAGTTTGGGGAGTCATTTGTTATACAACAATAACTCAGGCAGCCTGACTACACAGCATATGCTTAAGCACGAATTCACATTGCCTTCCATACTCTAGTACAGGGAAGAAACTTGGTCCCTAATGAGCTGAGTAAATGCGAGCAAAGTGCTGAACTCTCGGGGCCTCAGTGTTGGCATCTGTAGGATGAGCAGGTTGAACTGAATCAGCGTCTCTTAAGATACAGACCATTCCTTACTAATGCAAACAATGTGACTTAATCATATGTACCCTCCTATTAATCTGAAATAATAAAAAAAGATACAAGAACATTGGCTCTACTTGATACTCAGCTTTAAAAGAAAAAGAGGATTTTCTGAGTCTCCTGAAATTGATATTTAGTGAGAACACTTCAAATAATCTGTTAAGTCTTTGACAGTTTGTAACATTCTGTTTCTCCAGGTAACAGTCTGTGACCCCTTCATGAAAACATCAACACTCGTTACAATATAATTATGACACTAAAGTAAATCCCTCGTTCAGGTACTTTGAAGATCACTTGCAGGGGAAGAAGAATGCATCTGTGAAGAGGCTTTTCCCAACTCTCTGCAAACCCCCTGCATGTTCTTCTAGCACCTTGAGCTTAGGATGGCAGAGAGGAGAACCTGACCACTTCCTCTAGCAGCTCACCCTCTAACCAAGCTTACAGAAAAGCTCATGAAAATAGGAACCTACCAGGATGTGAGATACCTCTGAGGAAGGACTCTGCGCTCACCTGCTCTTTCTCCTCATCCCTGACCTATCCTCAACCCAAACCCCGCCCACTCACTAGATAACTGCAACAGCACCAAATCGCCAAACCCTCCCGGGTCTCTCCCTACCCTGCTCTGTCTTTACATTTTCTTTTTCTAACATAGAGCCTCACTTTGTCACCCTCAGTAGCCATGGCATCATAGCTCACACTACATGAAATGATCTTGCACCAGCAGTAGTATACATGATACACTTAGGGAAACACTGAAACACTGGCTCAGAACATTTCATCCAAAGCAAAGCTGTTTATGAATGCCTTTCTCTTCCAGCTAGTGCACACAGTCGGATACCAGAACCACTGAAATGCCAAACACAATTCATAGCCCAGTGGCAAAATCCATAACTAAACTGTAAGTTGCTATTAACTGTTCTAAGTACTCTGACACTGGCAAACAACACAAAGGTGCCGTACACGCCCCCTCCTGGGCTCCCGTGCAAACCCTTTCCATTTCAGCTCTTGCTTCAGCAGCTCCTGCAGAGGCCACTTCTGAACTTTGAGTAGGTATGATCTCACAGTAGCTCACCCAGACCCATTCCAGCATATCTCACTTCCTCACCTGCACAACCCTGAACAAAGCAAGTAACATCGGGTGAACGCCTTCCCCTTTTGTTCCCTGGTAAACAGTTGTAAGTGTCATAAGGTTCCTCAGAAAGCCTGGAACGCCAGGCTCCTACAGCCCCCACCAACTTGATAATGCATCTTTGTTCATCCATCCCCCTGGTCCATCACTCTTGCTCCCTGGGATCATTATCTCAAATAATCTACCTGCACAAATGCCCTCTCCAGGCCATGTTTTTGCCTCATGCTAGGAGGTTAAGGAAGACTTCTTGGAAGAAATGAGACCTGTGCTAAACCTGTGATGAGGAATAAGGGAGGCAGAAGAGAGGGTGAAGAGGGAATTCTGAGAAGAGGAAACGGCATATACAAAGGCACAGAGGCTTGAATGTGAATGTTTGGGAACTGAAAAGAGCCCGGTACAACCAGAGTACACCTCCATCGTAGCACGAGGGGTTGGGACGCAGGCAAAGACTAGCTCCTGAAAACTGCTGACCACAGCCACCACCACACATCAGTCCTCTTCATTGTGAAGTGGTGGCAATGAACAGCAAAACAGGGAGATGTTTAGATCAACCCCAGAAGACTAGAAAGTGCTCTCCGGGTGCAAAGTGTATCTGATGCAAAGAAGAGCTGAGGCTAAGGGAAGGTGGAATTGGAGGAAAGATGTGGCAAAGTGGGGGCGGAGCTATTCCCCTCCTCCAGCTGCACACATTCTAGGACAGGTCCAAAACTCCAAGTTTAGTCAGAAGAGAAGCAGATTCCAGTTAGATTAATTATCAAGAACTAGACATTAACATGTTTGGAATGAATGAGGTGAGGACCTACAAATTGTCCTAAAGCCTCTGTTCAGTCAACACCCAGAGAAGAGAGGAAATTGGGGGCCACAGGAGAAAAGGCAGAGGCTCTTTCCAACTGGTTGAGACACAAGAAAGAATTCCCCACTTGACTCTCCAGATTTTTAGCAGAAGCCCAAGCTCCAACAGTTTTAAGCTTCTCTCTTCTTATCCCTGCTATGAAGCCAGGGAGTGTCATTTGCATGGAGTGAGTGTCACCCGCTGTGCCATCATGGATGGTGCGTTAGGACCATCACAAGGAAACATAAGAGGCTCCAGCTTTGTTTGCAGGTAAACAGCAAGAACATCTGATAATTAACCCTGTACCAACATTGTACTACACACTTTTAAGAAGTATCTTTTTAAAAATATTTACCCAAACTACATGAATAAATGCTGTTAGCTTCGTTTTCTGAGGACCAGTGGAGGTGACAATGAAACACTAGTTTGAAGACAGCACAGTGAAGTGTTTTAAAGAGCTCAGGATTGGCGTTCAGGTCATTCTCAGTTTGACTCTTGTCTCAATTATGTCCTACTGAGACATGAGGTCAGTAAGGATGATTCACTTTCAAGAGACAGAAATTAACTCAAAATAGCTCCAGTGAGTACCTAAAACTGGCTCTCATAAGTGGGAGAGGCAGGGATGGGCCTCTGATCCCAAACCACTGGACCCAGGGCTCAGCTGCCACCATTGTGCCTGCCTCGATTCTGCTTTGTGTTACTGGACTCATTCTCTCCTGCAAAAGGCCAGCTTCCTTCAATGCCCAGAGAAGCCTGGTAGCTCAGTAAAGAGAGAGCATCTTGCCTGCAGAGTCCTCATAGATTCTAAGAGAAGGAGTCTAACTGGCTCTATTGAGTTGTGCATCCTCCATTTAAACCAACTGCTGTCGTTAGAGAGGTGGAATGTTCCATGATTGGTGATGGGCAGGCCCATCAGGATGACATGCAGGGAAAGCATGGACGCTCTTAAAAGTAAGGAGGGGTGCAGTCCACAACAATGGATGTCACTACATTTTAACCTTGGACAAGTCACTTAGCCTTTGAGAATCGTGGTTATTCCATCTATTTCAAAAAATGAGTAATAATACCTATTGTGTGAGGTTGTTATGAGACATTAAAAATCACATTAAATACTTGGCACATAGAAGCATTCAATCTACAGAAGTCATTTTTGTTATTACTGGTACTATTATTGTTTTGTGGTTGTTTTTGACACAAGGATAGGAATTTGAAGCCCATCCCAGATTCCCAGATGTCTAAAGCACTCCTGTCCCGAGGGTGGAGTCCCCTTTGGCGCTGCAGCCAGACGCCTTGCACAAGCCAGGCCCTGTGTGCCAAGGTTAAGCTGGTTCACCATCTGACGGCCTCCGAGCAGCGAGTGCCTCCCCAGCCCCAGCAATGTCAATACTGCCTTCCTGACTCCGCCTATTGTATCTGGAGGAAAGTGGCCGGGCATTGTCTTCCAGCGCTCCCCCCAGGAAGCATGATATCACCCTCTAACAAAAGCGGGAAAGCTGACAGATCTGTTGAGATGGGTGTGACCACCACATACACCTCACTGGTCAAGCCCTGGACAAGGGGCTGTGACAAGTGGAGAGCAAGTGGCAGCTGCCCATGACACCCTCCACCTCATGCCTAACTGGCACCTTTGGCTTGTCTTTAAATTCTCTCCCTCTCTTTGTCCCAGCCACGCCGCATCAGACATGGTAGTGCCAGGCAGGAGGAATGCGCTCCCTCCTTGTACTAGATATGATGGAAAGAGTCAGGGCTCTGCCCATCTGGCAGGTCCGCATCTTCACACCTGCTCCTGCAGCATCTAGGAAGGAACCCTGGGAGGATAGTGAGGATCCTGAAGGGACAAAGGGAAGCAGTGGGGGCAGGGTTTAGAGGGAAGCAGGCCCAGCTAGATCTAAAAATCATTCTCCACGTGTGACTGTGATGTGAGTTAAGGAATAGTCTAGCCAGACGGGTGGGAATTGGGTAATCAGTTTAGAATTCCAGAAATAAGGGAGGCAACTTTAGACATTCTCTTTCCTGAAGGCTGGGAGTGACGCCAGCTGCCCCTCTGACACCCTCCCAACTATGGATTGGTGATGCTGCCTGTACAGATGGCTCTGTGAAAAGTAACACACTTGCAGGTGAGGGCCCTACTTCAGGCCTGGTGGAGTCACCACCTGAGCACTCTCTCTTTCCATGGCTATCACAATGGCAATTCTCTAAAATCCCAGAAAAGGAATCTGATTGATTTTGCTTCTCCTACCAACTCCCTGCCTACTTTTTTCTCACCAAATCCCTGGCTGTCTCCTCTTTCTCTCTCCTTCACTCAATGCCCACAGCTTCCCTTAACAGAAACCAAAGATTTCCATGTCTTAGTCTCTTGCCCAATCTTCTTCTTCTGAGCTTCAGACCTGAGAGGCAAAATTTGCCAAATATCTGCCTTTACGTGCAACCTCAACACCAACATGTACAAATGTAATAATTATTTTCTCCATCCCATTTCTCCCGCCATATTTCCCAGCACACTGAATGGTTACTCCATCTATGATTATCCAAACCAGAACGCTGAAGCAATGATGGTTCTTCTCCCTCTTTCTCAACTTCCTATATGCAACCCATCTCTAACTCCTACAGTTTCCCCTTCTAAACCTCTCTCAAGAACCCTGTTCATCCCCATAGTCCTCTTGCCCAGAATGTCAGGAAGTCAAACTGGCCCCAGCCTACAGTCTCTGCCAAGTCAATTCATCTTTCATTTTGTTTTTTTTAAATTGAGACAGTCTCACATTGTCACCCTCCGTCGGGTACCATGGGATCATAGCTCATAGCAACCTCAAACTCTTGGCCTCAAGCGACTCTCTCATCCTCTATTTTTATAAAAATAGGGTGATCATTCTAAGACATAAATCAGATGTGATGTGTGATAGAACAAACACCCTGCTAACTTTCACAGAATGAGGTATAAGCTACTTAAAATGGCCCATGGCACTGTTCCTGATCTGACATCAACCTTAATTCTCTACCTCCATCCTACTTTCCAGCTTTACTCAACTTCCTCCAGCTTGCCTTACTATTTCACGCATACCCCCTTCTTATAGGTTGCTCTCTCTAATAAGTTTCTTCTTCACCTTTCTTTTATATCTTCTTGATTTTAAAATCATTTAGCGAGAATTCTCACATAAATTGGATTCAATTTTGACCAAAGTATATTAAATATTAATTTTTAATTCAACTGGTTAATATGTTGTTCAGGATATTGTATCCTCACTTATAAGTGAAATATGTTTGTAATTTCCCTTTATAATAATATATTTTCTCTAATTTCTTTTTTTTAAGTTTTTTTTTATTTTTTGTGGGTGTAGTTTTCTACATATATGCTCATGTCATTTGTGTACAGAGATAATTGTATTATACTTCTTCCCTTACAGTGCACATACATTTTCTTTCTTCCTTTCTTTCCTTCTTTCCTTTTTATTTTGTCTCACTTTTGTGGCGTCACACAGCTCATAGCAACCTCCAACTGCTGGGCTTAGGCGATTCTCTTGCCTCAGTCTCTCGAGTAGCTGGGACTATAGGCACCCGCCACAAGGCCCAGCTATTTTTCTGTTTTGCAGTTCAGCTGAGTTGGGCCTGAACTCGCCACCTTTGGTATGTGGGGCCGGCGCTCTACTTGATGAGCTACAGGCGCCACCCCTATTTTCTCCAATTTCAATATCAGGTGTATCCAGATCAAGTAGAATGATTTTGAAATTTCTTCTTTTTCCATTGTCTATAAGATTTGGCATGATCTGTTTTTTGAAACTCTCCTTTACTTTTATTTATATAATATTAGTGTCTATTTTTCTTTTGAGAATTTGGAAAAAAAAAAGTTAACTGATGACTTCATACTGAGCCTCAGAGTCAAAGCACTCTATAATGTCTTATTTGACAAGGTGTACGTTACTTTCTTGGCATTATTATTACTAATACTACTTAATATTTCAATGCAGTAATTGTCTATTTTCTCTTCTGAATGTATTTATCTTCGTTCATTCTTTATGTGGTTTTTGTTTCTAGTCCTTATCTTAAACATTGTTATTGTTATAAAATTTTAAGCCTTTTAAATTCTGTGAAGGCAAAAAGTGGAAACCTAATTAACACATGTATATGTAAAAATAAAAAAAAATTAAAATCACTTAGCTATGAGTAACTCATAACAATAACTGCCAGTGGATTTTTGGCAATATTCATGACTCCTTGCAAAGTGAAGAGAATCCACCCCAAATTGTTTTCAAATGTCATTCATTTTCTGTAAAGTTAGCTATTAATTAAGTTGACATTATATGTTTTTAAACATTTATGCTCAATTTAGATGATTCAATTTTATTTTTTATCATTGGGCCAAATAATTTTCATAGCTTTTGAAAAACTCAGATTTTGTAAATAACTTTATTTTGTATTATACCTCTATTATATCATTTATCATAATATATTACAATTCCTCCACCTATATTCATTTTTTTCCACTAAAATATGAGCTTAATAAGAGGAAATTTTTTTTATATTTCTTCCTTTATGTGTGACCTCATCTCATAGTACATGGCCCAAAGTAAGCCCTCAATAAGTCTTCATTTATTGAAAGAAAAATGAATAAATGAGTGAATGAATGAGTAATGCCATGCAGTAATTCAACAAACATCTACTGAATAAAAAGTATGCACAGGTTATAGGTAATAGTCAATCACATAATATCTCATTTTAAGTAAAGGCCAAAACCTACTTTTATGAGCATAAATTTTATGTTTCACACCTAATAGAAAAAAGGAATTTTTCTTTGACTTTATTTACATCACATATTTAACATATGCCAATATTTTAAGATATGAGTAAATATTATTTACAATATATATGAAATTGATCTCTTGACATTATAATATTATTTGAATGTAGCTGAAACCCTTTCTATAACATTCCCTTTTTCTTTCAGGTCTGCTGTGGCGTACCATCAGTTTCTTAGTATGACCATAAAACTTCATTCAATAATAATTACTAAACATTAGGGACATGCATTAATAAGAACTGAAAAGAAATAATATTTGTTGTCAGAGATTTTTAGAAGCTAATTGGGCTAAAAGTTCAAAGCTCCGAGAATCATGCTGAAGCAGATATAGGGGAAAAACACGAGGAAGGATTGTTCTGGGCAAGTTGAGTTGAATTATGCTTGCAGAGTGGAGATAGAAAGCACCACTTCCAAATGGATGGAATAGCATGAACTAAAGCCAAGAGGAAGGAATGTGCAGATTGTGGAGATAGGCCCAGTTAAAGTGCACAAGCCTGAGCAGGGATGAATGGATAGGAAAGGGAGGCATTGGATGGTAGGTGAAGTATTCAAGCTTGTTAAATGGGGAGCAGCCAGCACAAAATTTGAGGGATTGGATTATGTCCAGGTTTTGTAGACGGAGACTTCATCTATGAGCGCTAAGAGGTTCCCCTACATCCTCTAAAAGGATCAATCCAGACTAGCATATGGTCCTCATAGCAACCCTTCTCTTTTTATTATAACTAGCTTCATTTATTAAAAGAGTTATTACTGGTCAAGTGCTTTAAATACATTATCACATTTGGTCCTCATAACAACCCTGGAAAATGGGTATTTCATCCATAAAAGATGAAGAAAGTGTGACTTAGAAATAACTTGCTTACAGTTATGGATATCCAATTTAGGCTTATTCTTTGTAATTCATGCTCTTAACTCCTTCTTCAGCTTGTCTACTACAGTCACTGCCTCATTGTTCAGGGCTTCAGTGTTTAATGGATGTGCTCTACCATATATTTAAGTGCTGACCACTTCTAATTTGGACCTCATTTCTGCTAATGCAGCATATTACAGCTTATACATTACCTTCTTAGCAAATAGAGCATATGTTGGCTTCCAGGAGTTTTGTGTATCACCCAAACCTAGATATCATTCCCAAGGACTTTCAACAGACCAAGTCTCTCTGACATTAAACATACATAGTTTATTTTCTGAACCCAAACACAGATTTGTCCATCATCTTTTGGTTTTGGTACACCCTTCCAGCCTAGAGCTCTTTAAATCCTGATTCTGTACCCTAGCCAGTAACTCATATACAGGGAATAAACAGGTGACATAATTGGACAGATATGTTTTGAGGAATAGAGGCTCAGGGAAAAAATTGGTAATTTCAAATGAATTTAGGGACCACCCATCTAAAGCTCCTAGAGGCTATAATATAGCTTTTTAAGATGGAGTTGGAAGACTCCTTCCTTCCTGGAGGGATGCCTTAGAAGAACTAGACTCTTCTCGGAAGCTCTCCCAGGGCAGAGCTGAAAAGGAAGTGCGAAGGCCTCCCAACAAAGACAATGCTTGGAAGACAGCATCTGTGTAAAAACCAAAACTCCTCCCTCTGAGAATCATTCCACAGGGTGTCTGATCCCAGCTTCTAGACCTCCGCCCTTGATTGCTTGAACTTGCCCATACAACCTTCTAAGACTGGCCCTGACAAGGAGGTGTGAGCCTACCTCCCCACAGCTGTATTTCTTCTGCTGCCTCAGCAAGATGTCCAATTGTTATTTAAAATTTCAAATGACACAGGAAAGACTTATGAAGACATGAAAGTACAGACTTCCTATCAGATCAGTATTGACAGGACAGATAGACAATGATAAAGCAGAAAGAGTGATTTTTTTGCTTGTTTTTCTATATACAATACTCTTTAGAGAGAACAGCCTGGTTTGTTGGGGACAGAGGAAGAGAATGAAGCTGATGTGTTTATGAGAACTTATTTGTAAGCTGGATTTGGCAATGATTCTCAATGGGGGCGGGGCGGAAGCACCAGAATCTGAGAGGCTTTGTGAGGCTTCTGAAAGCTGTATACCTCCTCCAACCCTCATAGGGGTCAGCACCTCTGCCACACATAGCCACCACAATTGAGGCCAATGTGGCATATGTTTTCCATTCTTTCTAGTATTTAGAAAAATGGAATGAGAACCCCCTGGACTAGAGAGACAAATGCATAAGCCCCTGACTCCATTACTATGAGAGTTTGGCTTGAATAATGGGCTCCTGTGGCAATAGATATGATCAGGTTGGGTTCCTATGCAATTGCCAAGATGCAAGCATTCATGTTCATGGAGGCTCAAAATGGGGGTGCAAGCTAGGATTCAATACCACAGACCTATGTCAGAAGCTAGCCTTGCTAGTGTCATCCTTCCTTGCTAATAAGAGAATGGCCTCCTTCCTGTCCTGGATCTTCTCCCTCCTGGAGTCACTGATGTTTAGAATGGACCAAGAATTTGGCCACATGATCATTTTGTCTGATTTTATAAGAGCTCTTCTAAGACTATATTGGAAAGTGTTATAATCACTTTGGGGGAAAAAAATGAATTAAAACAGTTGCATGTGTGGTTGAGCACAGTGGCTCATACCTGTCATCTCAGCATTTAGGGAAGCCAAGGGAGAAGGACTGCTTGAGGCCATGGGTTTGAAACCAGAGGTAACATGGCGAGGCCCTCATCTCTACAAAAAAATTTAAAAATTAGTCACATGTATGGCTCAGTGCCTGTAGTTCAGCAGTTGGGGCCCCAGCCACATACCATAGCTGGCGGGTTCGAACCCAGCCCGGGCCTGCCAGACAACAATGACAACTGCAACGAAAAAATAGCTAGGCATTGTGGCAGGTGCCTGTAGTCTCAGCTACTCAGGAGGCTGAGGCAAGAGAATTGCTTGAGCCCAAGAGTTTGAGGTTGCTGTGAGCCGTGATGCCATGGCACTCTACCAAGGGTGACATGGTGAGACTCTGTCTAAAAAAAAAAAAAATTAGCCAGGTGTGGTGGTGCATACCTGTAGTCACAGCTACTCAGGAAGCTGAGGCAGGAAGGTGACCTGAATCTAAGAGCTTGAGGCTACAGTGAACTATAATCACACCGCTGCACTCCAATCTGGGCAACAGAGCAAGACTCTGTTTCAAAACAAACTACTAAACAAAAACACCTAGTTATGTGGTGTTATTTAACCTAAAAGGACAGCAAATAAACTATAGAGACCTGGGCTTATAATTTCTCACATAGAATCAGTTTCAGATGCTATGTTACTATTCAATATGGTATTCATATAAACAAAACCAAAAAATTAAAATGGAATCATAATATTTAAAGATGCATATTAGTCAAGAAATCAACATTATGTGTAAATTAATATAAACAATCACTGTATAATTGCTGAAGCCATTTAAAACAATCTTTCACTTTTAGCAATGTGTTACACATTCTTACTCTTAAAAATATTATTGAATTCTTACCATATTGGTTGTTAAAGCAAATGGAAGAGCTGTTAAACAAATTGTATACAATTCTGTTATCTTTGAAATATTTTATTAAGTATTCAAAAATTCAAAACATACAGAAAATATAAAATAGCATAGGTGATACTTATATATATTGAATCAAATTCTATTCATATATCCTGTACCCATTCAGTTCAGTAAATTTTCCCAAATTTATCTCCATATAAATTCAACTTCGTTATAATAATTAGAACATTTTCAAACCAAAGGGTAGAGGCTGACAGCGATGATAATATGTCTGTGGTCTGCAGCTCAGGTTGTGATATTACTTTTAGGCTATGTCCACATAGGGTGAGTGAACTATGGAGGCATGACCCTGTCTAGAGAATCTAAGCAATATAGAGTCTAAACTGAAACACCTGCTGATGAACGATCCCCTAACTCTACAAGAAGTTTCCATACTCTCCTGCACACAGTGATATTGGTAACTATCTTGATTTTCCTTTCTTTAGGCTAGTAAACACTTTATGAATTACTACATGCCAAATATTTCTTAAAGAATTACATAGCTCTAATCTCCCTGATGCTAACTTAAAAAAAAAATTAAAGTATCTGCAATGTGATTGCTTTACTTAAAACAGGGTACAGTCTGCTAAGAACACAGTAAGTATAGCAAGCAGACAGCCCTCAGAATGGGAGAAAATATTTGCAGGTTATGCCTCAGACAAAGGTTTAATAACCAGAATACACAGAGAACTTAAGCGTATTGGCAACAAAAGGGCAAGTGATCCCATCTCAGGGTGGGAAAGGACTTGAAGAGAAACTTCTCTAAAGAAGACAGGCGCATGGCCTACAGACACGAAAAAATGCTCACCATCTTTAATGATCAGAGAAATTCAAATCAAAACTACTTTGAGATATCATCTAACTCCAGTAAGATTAGCTCACATAACAAAATCCCCAAACCAGAGA
>CAUYON010064135.1:0-12158 GCA_963573935.1 Arctocebus calabarensis
TGTCACCCTGGATGGAGTGCTGTGGCATCACAGCTCACAGAAACCTCCAATTCCTGGGCTCAAGTGAGTCTCCTGCCTCTGCCTCCCAAGTAGCTGGGACTACAGGCGCCTGCCACAACGCCCGGCCATTTTTTGGTTGCAGCCGTCATTGTTGTTTGGCTGGCTCAGGCTGGATTCAAACCTGCCAGCTCAGGTGTATGTGGCTGGCGCCTTAGCCCGTTGAGCCACAGGCGCTGAGCCGGGCATAAGCGATTTTCTTGCCTCAGCCTCCCACGTAGCTGGGACTAGTCGCTCGCCACAACACCCAGCTATTTTTTGGTTGTAGCTGTCATTGTAGTTTGGCAGGCCTGGGCTGGATTCGAACCTACCAGCTCCGGTATATGTGGCTGGTGCCCTAGCCACTGAGCTATAGGCAGTGCTACTTGGCTATGTTTTGGTTGTAGTTGTCATTGTTGTTTGGCAGGCCCAGGGCCGGATTCGAACCCACCAGCTCTGATGTATGTGGCTGGTACCCTAGCTGCTGAGCCTCAGGCCACAGGTGCTGAGCCCCTTTAGTATTCTTATAAGGTAGATCTGTCACCAACAAATTCCATCCAGGTTTTGCTTATATGTGTAAGACTTTATTTTACTTTCATTTCTGAATGATAACTTTGATATACATTCAACAAAGCTACTTGGCTATGTTTTGGTTGTAGTTGTCATTGTTGATAACTTTGTTGAATATACATTCTTTCTACATCTATTAATAGCTATACAAGGTCAGAAGGTAGTAGAATAACAAATTCAAAGTATTCAAAGAAAAAAAACTGTCAATGGGGGTCCAAATCACTCTACAAACTAATCCAATCAAATTATAGCTTCTTGGAAGGAACAGTTTCTCCAGTCAGTGTTTGAAATTTGTTCTGACCCAGGAAGACTTCTCCCAGCTCTCTTACTCTCTACTCTTAGTGTTGAACTTCTCCAGGCTCCACTGCAAAAGGAGTCAATTCCTTTGGGAAGAGATTAGGAACTATCTGATCCTTCTCCTGCTTCTCCCCAGAGGCATAATCTCTCAGCTGGGGGTAGAGACAACAGCAAGCTTCTCTCAGAGTGATATCCCCATATTCTAGGAACTGAATGCTTGGTGGGGGCAAAGCAGCAGCCCAAGGTCCTCTCGGCTTGTCTCTCCTGGCATGAAACCACCATCTCACAAGCCAGCGCAAAGGTGATCAGGGCCTCCACAGTCTGAGTGGACTATACCCAAGGTAGAGCCTTCATTTCATGATGAGGAGCTGGGCAGAACAAGGGAGCCCTTATTTCTTGATTGCATTTGCCCAGGACAACCTCAGCAAAAGATGGCTAGAGGCAGGAAAAAATGTTTATCCTGCTCCTCCCAGGAAGAAAGCCCTTTAGCTGGGAACCCGGAGTAGAGGGGAACCCTGTGTTCTTGACTGCAAGCATTCTGGAGAGGTATCTCCACAGCACTGAGCTGGGCCTGGGCAAGAAGGGAGTGATCTTGGTTTAAATATCACAAACACTTGCCTTCTTACTAAATTTGTATAGATTTTCTTGAATAGATGTTTCTTCATTTGCTGTTTGTTCTTACTCCCATTTCCAGAAGATGTAAATGTCTATAGTTTTAGAGACAGAGTATTGCTCTGCTGCCCAGGCTGGAGTTCAGTGGCATGATCATAGCTCATTGGAGCCTCAAATTCCCGGGCTCAAGCAATCCTCCTGCTGCAGCTCCCAAGTAGCCTGGGCCACAGGTACACACCAACATGCCTGGTGAATTAAAAAAATTTTTTTGGTAGAGACAGAGGTCCTACTCTGTATTGCCCAGGCTGGTCTCAAATTCCTGGCTTCAAGTAATCCTCCTGTTCTCAGGAACAAGTTTGCTTTGGGAACTGGACTCCCTTGGGTTCCCAAAGTGCTGGGATTACAGGCATGAGCCACTGCACTTGGCCTAAATGTCTATATTTAAAAAAATATTTTTCATCTGTTTCATAAAGGAGCAAATCAGTGCAGTTTCTTACACTCTCATGTTGGAAATCAGTCTCTGTCTTGTTATAGGTTTAAAATAACATCTTAATATTTGGAAGAAAACATCTCTCTTGTTTTTGTTCAAATTGCCTTAGAATGGTATTCTTGGCTCCTTTTTCTTCCATATGAATTTTAGGACAAGCTTGTTAAATTCCACAAAATACCTGCTGGGATTCTTTTTTTTTTTTTTGAGACAGTGTCTTAATGCATCACCCTTGGTAGAGTGCTGTAGCATTACAGCTCATACCAACCTCAAACTCTTAGGCTTAAGCAATTCTTTTGTCTCAGTCTCCCAAGTAGCTGGGACTATAGGCACCCACCACAATGCCTGGCTATTTTTTGTTGCAGCTGTCATTGTTGTTTAATTGGCCCTGGCTAGGTTTGAACCCACCAGCCTCAGTGTATGTGGCTGGCACCGTAACCACTGTGCTACGGGTGCTGAGCCCCTGCTGGGATTAACAACATTCTCTGAATTTGTAGTTTGGGCAGAAATGATCCTTATGGTATCAAGTCTTCCCATTTATGTACATGGACTATTTCTGCTTCTATTATGTCTTTAATAAATATCTTTAAAAAATAATATATTTCTATGGAAGTTTTAAATATCTTTTATAGATTTGAGTCCTAGGATTTTTTTGCTATTTTTGTAAATATTGTTTAATTTTTTTTTATTTTCTATCTTTTTATATTAATGTTTCAGAATGAAATTTGAAAAACTGATGCACTCAGCATCTTTGCTAAATTGTGTTATAAGATTTAATAATGTTTTTATGTAGTTAATTATATTGTTTGAGAATGATGATGACTTTGCTGCTTTTTATCTATCTCATGCATCTTTTATTTCTTTTGTTTTTCATTTGTGTAGTCTAGAATTCTAATATAACATTAATGAGAAATATTATGGAATACATCTGTTTTTAAGAAAATGCTTCCGGGGCGCTGCCTGTGGCTCAGTGAGTAGGGCGCTGGTCCCATGTGCTGGATGGTGGCGGGTTCAAACCCAGCCCCAGCCAAAAACTACAAAAAAAAAAAAAAAAAGAAAGAAAATGCTTCCGATATACCATCCTTCATAATAATATCTGTTATCTATTCTGGGTTTTCAATATATAATCAGGCCACAGATATTTCCTTCCATCCCTAGTTTAAGAGATTTTATCATAAACAAATTAACTAACATTTATTGAGCACATACCAGATATCTGATATTGTTCTAAGAACTTTACATGGATTAACTCATTATATTCTCTTAACAAATCTCTGAAGTTATTATTACTATTTTATCATGAGTAAACTAAGGGGGAGTATGTTAAATAATTTGTTCAAGGTTAGTAGCAGAACTAGAATTTGAAGCCAAATTCTAGAACCAGAAAGTCTGGCTTAAAAGCACAAGATCTTAATCACATCTCTATACTGCTTCTCAAAATGAATATTCTCAGATGCTTTTTCTGCATTTGATTCAACCATATGGTTTTTCACTTAAGTTGCTAATATGGAAACTTATAATAATAAAATTTTTAATGTTAAATCATACTTGTATTCCTAGGATAAACCTGACTTGGTCATGACATATCTTTCTTCTAAAAATATTGATAGGTTTCATTTGGTGATATTTTATTTAGGATTTTTGCATCTACATTCAAAAGAGAGACTGACTAACAGCTTTCATTTTTCCTGCTGGTTTTGGTACTCAGGTCATACCAGCTAAGCTTGTGAGTTGGCGGCAGGCATATGGTGACAGACATTTCAATCTTCCCTATTAGGCTAATATATAATATATAGGTAGTATAATATCTAGTTCAATAGTTCAGACTCCTGGATAACTCAGCAAGGTTCCTAATATCCAAGAAAGAACTAAACCAGGGACAAAAGCGTGAGCCGCCTGTTACTAAACGGCAGTCTAGGACTGCCCAAATAGGCAAAACAGGAAATTTGAATTTTATTTACTAGTACTTTAGAGTTTACAAAACACTTTAATATATTTTTCTGTCACCAAATCTATTAAGTAGCTCTCTAAGAGGCATATTTTTATTTCTGGTTTACAAATTATCTTCCTTTATTTTCTTTCTTTTTTTTTTTTTTTAGAAACAGGGTCTTACTTTGTCACTCTCAGTAGAGAGCCGTGGCCTCACAGCTCACAATGACCTCCAGCTCTTGGGCTTAGGCAATTCTCTTGCCTCAGCCTCCCAAGTAGCTAGGACTACAGGCGCCTACCACAATGCCTGGCTATTTTTTGTTGCAGTTTGGCTGGGGCTGGGTTTGAACCCACCACCCTTGGTATATGGGGCCAGCGCTCTACTTACTGAGCCACAGGTGCTGCCCTTTCTTCCTTTATGTTCTAGATTACTTAAATAAAGATTACCTAAGCTAATAATTTACTAGGGAAAGTGAGTTTAAAAATCAAGTTTGTCTGCACTGCTGGTGGTAATGCAAGCTAATACATCCCTTTTGGAAAGAAATATGGAGATTACTCAGGGATCTAAAAGTAGACTGCTGTTCGATCCTGCAATTCCTCTACTAGGAGTATATCCAAAAGACCAAAAATCACTTTATAACAAAGATATTTGTACCAGACTGTTCACTGTAGCTCAATTCATAATAGCCAAGTCATGGAAGAAACCCAAGTGCCCAGAGACCCATGAATGGATTAATAAATTGTAGTATATGTATACTGTGGAATAAGGCAGCCTTAAAAAAAGATGGAGACTTTACCTCTTTTATGTTTATATGGATGGAGCTGGAACATATCTTACTTAGTAAAGTATCTCAAGAATGGAGGAAAAAGTATCCAATGCACTCAGCACTATTATGAAACCAATTTACAATCACTCACACTTATGGAGAATAGATCACAACTATGGCCCAGGATGAAGGGTGGGTGGGAGAGGAGGGGGGAGGCTAGCTGGAGGGAGGGTAAATGGTGGGATCACACCTATGGTGCATATTGCAAGGGTACATGTTGGATCTATTAAGTATAGAGTATAAATGTCTTAACAGAATAATTAAGTAAATGAGATGAGGGAAATATTAACCAGTACGATGTAAGAATTCCAAATTATATATGAAATCAGCACATTGTACCCCATAAATGCATTAATGTATACATGATCTACCTCTTTATGGTTTAATAAAAAAAAAATCAAGTTTATTTTCCTTTACTTCAATTACATGAAGAAAGTAGTTTTTGTAGATGTGATGCTAGATTCTACAGTAACAATGACTGGCATCTTGTTACTGACAATACCAAGAAGGAATAATGAATTTTCAAAGGGAAGACGGAGGAGTCTCCATTTCTGCTGATAATATAAAAATGCATAATTTGCTATGAATGTGGCCATAAGAATTTTAATGCATTTCCAACTTTCTAAGTAATTAATCTATTTTGTAAATAAGAATTTATCATGTGTCTGCTAGCTGCCAGGTACTTTTCTAAACACTATAGAGGGATGGACAGACAAAGCAGATCTAAGCTAATCAAGAAAATGTCCAAACACTGTATTTAATAATTTAGAAACATCTTACCATAATGTAGAGCTGTCTGACCTTCATTATCCTACAAAAGAAAAAAAATTCATTTTAGAAATCTAAGTATGAAAATTTGCTATTGAAAAACAACATAAAATACATCTGATATACCAAAATTCCACAGGTTTATCAGACCAGGAAAAGAAGAAATTAGTTCCTTGAGCCTCACAGTAACTTTTGACAATCTTATCTTCAAGAATGTCAGAATGATCACTTTGTGCACTGTAGCAGCTGCAGGAGAGTCACAGGATAACCAGATATCTGTGATAATAAACTAAAGGGAATCGCTTAAAACTGTAGTCCCCAATCCCTAGATCACAGACTGGTACCACACAGCAGGAACCGGGGACCAGACGGCAGGAGGTGAGCAGTGGGCAAAGGAGTAAAGTTCCATCTGTGTTTACAGACGCACACATCCCTTGTCTCACCACCTAAGTTCTGCCTCCTGTCAGATCAGCAGTGGTGTTAGATGCTCAAAGGAGCCAACTTCACTGTAAACTGTGCATGTGAGGGATTTAGGTCCAATGCTCCTTTTGAGAGTCTAATGCCTGATGCTCTGAGGTGCAGCTGAGGTGGCGATGCTGGTGCTGGGGAGCAGCTGCAAATACAGATTATCATTAGCAGAGAGGTTGGACTGCACTGAGATCATAATAAATCAAGTGTTTACAGACTCACATCAAAACCTTATCAACGAGTGGCAAGTGACAATTAAGCTGACTCTGGTGGCAGGCTTTACAGTGGCAAGTAAGTTGATGTACTTCAATTGTATAGCTGCACCTGGTTGGTGGCAGGCCTCAAGTCAGAATCTGACACTTAATTTAGTCCACCTGTGGCCCGCCTATTATTTTTATCTATCACTTCCATCCTTGTTTCTTTCCTACATGTGCACTTGTCTTAGTCATAGTTTGGGTAAGCCCACAAACTAGCTCTAGCAAAAATGAGTAAAAAACAAACATCACTGCAGAGCTGCTTTGGAAAGGGGAAAGACCCAATGATGAGATGGCAGAAGACTCTAAGACTGGCAAAAAAAAAAAAGAAAGCTATATTTAAAAGAAAATACCAAGAACCTACTTAAACAATAGGTTTCATGTAACAGGTGATTCACATTCTCCAAGCCCACTTTGTGTTATTTTAGCTACTGTCTATCCAGTGAAGCCATAAAACCTTCAAAACTGCTTCAGCACAAGAACAAGCACTTGCATTAAAAGAAAAGCCTTTGGAGTTTTTCAAAAGAAAAAGACATAAACATGAAGAACAGAAGTCATTTCTGAAGGCCACCACTTCATCAAATGTGGCTCCACTGACAGCACATTCTTTGTGGCTAACTGCATTGCTAAGCTGATAAGGCCTTCATGATCGGTGTAGAGTTGATCCTACTTACTGCTAAGGACATTCCCTGTGAACTTTTAGGAGAGGCTGTAGTTCAAAAGGTGGCATGTGTTCTTCTGGCAGGCGCCACAACCAGATGAATTGATGAAAGAGCAGAGGATGCTGAGGCACAGTTGTTAGAGAGGACTAATCAGTTACTGTGGTATGGAATCCAGATTGACAAATCTACTGATGTTGATGACACGTCATCAATGCTTATTTTTTTTTTTTTTTGAGACAGAATCTTACTACATTGCCCTTGGTAGAGTGCTGTGACATCACAGCTCGCAGCAACCTCAAATATTTGGGCTTAAGCGATTCTCTTACCTCAGCCTCCCAAGTAGCTGGGACTACAGGTGCCTACCACACGCCTGGCTATTTTTTGGTTGTGGTTGTCATTGTTGTTTTAGCAGCCCCAGGCTGGGGTTGAACCCGCTAGCCTCAGTGTATGTGCCCGGCGGCCTACCCACTGTGCTACGGGCACTGCCATCAATGCTTGTTTTTATGTGATAGATTTTCAGGAGGATGTGCTTGAGGTTATGTTGTGTGCATTTTTGTTGCCAACCAACACCACAGCTGCAAACCATTTCAATCTTTGAAGGAGCACAGACCAGGAGAAATGAACTGGTCATTTTGTGAACGGCTGTCCTGACTGGATGGCTTTCTGGTTTCACAACTCAGATCAAGGACGTTGCTTCTGAGTGTGAGTCTACACACTGTGTTATCCAGCTGAAAATGTCACCCAAATTAAACAACATTTTGCAGGATGTGATTAAAATTATCACCCATATTAAAGTACATGACATTAACGAACACTGTTCACACAGCTCTGTAAGGAGATGGACATGGAACATACAGAAGTGAGATAGCTTTCTAAAGGTGGATCACTGGCCAGAGATTGTGAGTTATGAGAACTGCTCCAGAGATCTCTTTTAGAAAGAGTCACCACATTTGGGTGACACATATTGGGTGGCAAAACTTGCTTACTTGTGTGACATATTCAACCTTCTCAGCAAACTCAATCTGTCACTTTAGGGGAGAATGACAACTATGTTCAACTCCTCAGATAACGTGAGCAAGTACGTTCACTGAGTGTTAACAGGAAGGACTGAAAGGAGGCCAATGTGTGAATGAAGCAATGGGAGTAAGTCGGATCAGTAACAGGAGAGGAGGTGAGGGAGGTAATAGTAAGCCAGATGGCATAGGGCCTTGTAAGCCACTATAAGGATTTTGACTTTTAGTTTTAATTTAAGGCCACTGGAAGGTTCTGAACAGAGAAGTAGAGCTTGACTTCACTTTGAGTTAAGCGGATTACTCTGGCTGCCTAGGTTGAAAACAGACTGAAGGGAAGACAGAAAACCAAGTAGGAAGCTATTTCAACAATCTAGGTAAGTGATGGGGACTTGGGCCAAAGTGCTAGCAGAAGGCAAGGAGAAAAGAGCTCAGAACCTGAACACACTATAAGGTAGAAGAAACACAATTTGCTGATAGAGAAGGAATCCACCAAGAATTTGGTCAGAAAAACAAGGACATGACTGCTGTTAACTAAGACAGAAGAGATTTAGGGAGAAAGTTTTATAAGTAAGAACAGGAGTTTTGGTTTAACAGGACATGAGGTATGAGCTGAAAATATAAAACTGAGATTTGTGAGCATATATTTGAAGCCCAGCAATTGGCTGAGATTATCAAAGGGTTATACATGAAAAAGAGATCTTAGGGTTGAGCTCTGGGGCATTCCTAGGAAAGATGTCAGCAAAAGGAGAGAGCAAAAGGGTCAGAGAAAGAGTGCTGGAGCAGAAACAGCAAAAGGGACTAAGAAACTAGTAAGACAGTAGGAAAACCAGGTACTAAAAAACAAGAGAATAAAGCTTTTCAAAAAGTGATTATCTGTCCCAAATGCTGCTGATAGGTCAAGTATGGTAAGGACTAAGAAGTGGTCACTGGATTTCTCAATGTAAAAGTCATTGGCTTTCCTGATAAGAAAAAGAAGGGTAGAAGTGAACATCTCACTCAAGTGGGTTCAAGAGATAACAAGAAAGGAAGAATTAGAGTATAAACAACTCTTTCCTGGAATTTTGTTGTAAAGAGGAGAGAGGCCAGTAATCACGCCTGTAATCCTAGCACTTTGGGAGGCTGAGGCGGATGGGTTGCCTGAGCTCAGGAGTTGGAGACCAGCCTGAGCAAGAACGAGACCGAGTTTCTCTACTAAAAATAGAAAAAAGTAGCCAGGCATTGTGGTGGGTGCCTGTAGTCCCAGCTACTTGGGAGGCTGAACAGGAGGATAACTTGAGCCTAAGAGACTGAGGTTGCTGTGAGCTCTGACACCACTGCACTCTACCCAGGGTGATAAGAGAGAAAGAGAGAGACACTGTCTCAAAGAGAGAGAGAGAAATGTGGCATCAGTTGGTTAAGTGAGGTAGAAAGATAACAGCTTATTTATGTTCTCATGGCACCTATACAAACCAGAGTGAAAACTGAAAGTGCAAAACAAGGACAACATATGGGGTAAGACCCTCGAGTAGACTGGGATATTGTATATAAGCAGAGTTGCTAGCTTTAACCAGGAGCATAGACAATTCCTATATACTAATAGGAGGGAAGGTGAACTATACAAACACAGACAGAAGTAGGTAGGTAGATATGGTAGTGGAAACTTGTGGAAATTATTTTTTAATGACTCCCGTTTCCTTAGTTAAAAGTGAAGGAAAGTCATTAGCAAAGAACAATCAGGAAGGAAGAGATGTTTGAATTCTGATAATAGACTGCATGTATCTTCTAACAGCAGGAGAGTTGACTGAGTAGGGAAACGTAGCATGACTGCTGGGCAGCACAGAGGACCCACTTGAGATTAGGAGTTAGAAATTTAAGGTATGTATGTTTCTCCAACCATCTTAAGTTGCATGGACAGAGATATGACAGAGTAGGAGAATTCATTTAAAAACATGCTTTCTGAGAGCCCACTATATACCAGGGGCACAGTGATAAGCCAAATTACAGTCCTTGCCTTCATGAAGTTCACAATTCAGCTTACACATTACAAAATAGAAACAAGCTATAAATCTAAACAGTGGGATGGCTACAAGTATATTATACCATAGGTATATTACATTATACTAAGTAGCTATCAGAAATTATGTTAAAAAAGAGTATCTACGGATATGAGACGACATTCATGGTAAAGTAGGTTAGAAAATTATGTATAGTACCATCCCATTTTTGTTTTTCAAAAATTAACAAATTATTTTTAACAGGTAAGGTTTTGTTATATTGCTCAAGCTGGCCTTGAACTCCTGGGTTCAAGTAGTCCTCCCCCACTAGCCTCCTGAGTAGTTGGGACTACTCCCTGGGAGTAGTTGGGAGCCACCATGCCTGGCTCCATTTTTGTTTTTAAAATGCATACCTGTCTATAGAAAATAGATAAGGAAAACATCAGAATGATAACAGGTATTACTTTGAGGATAAAATTACAGATGCCTTATAGTTTTTTCTTTTCTTTTTTTTTGCTGTTTTTGGCCAGGTCTGGGTTTGAACCTGCCACCTCTGGCATATGGGGCCAGTGCCCTACTCCTTTGAGCCACAGGCGCCACCCATTTTTTTTTTTTGAGACAGAGTCTTATTATGTCGCCCTCAGTAGAGTGCAATGGCATCACAGCTCACAGCAACCTCCAACTTTTGGGCTTAAGCAATTCTTTTGCCTCAGCCTCCCAAGTTGCTGAATACTATAGGCGCCTGCCACAATGCCTGGCTATTTTTTTTTATTGTTGCTGCAGTTGTCCTTGCTGTTGAGCTGGCCCAGACCGGATTTGAACCCACCAGATTTCGGTGTATGTGGCTAGCGCCCTACCCACTGAGCTATGGGCACCACCACCACAGTTTTTTCTTTGTACTAATTTCTGTTTTGTAAAAATTCCTAAACTATATTGATATTACTTTTATATTAAGAAAAAGTTACTATAAAATTTCATTCATGTGGCTCGGCGCCCATACCACAGTGGTTATGGCGCCAGCCACATACACCAAAGTTGGCGGGTTCAAACCCAGCCCAGGCCAGCTAAAAAACAATAATGACAAGTACAACAAAAAAATTGCCAGGCATTCTGGCAGGTTCCTGTAATCCCAGCTTCTTGGGAGGCTGAGGCAAGAGAATCGCTTAAGCCCAAGAGTTTGAGGTTGCTGTAAGCTGTCACGCCACAGCACTCTACAGAGGGTGACAGAATGAGACTCTGTCTAGGAAAAAAAATTCACTTGTGCTCTCTCAATTTGAATACCATTTATGTGCTTACAATCTTATTATCAATAATTTAATTATTATTTAGCTGTTCCCAAGAAAAACTCATGAAACTAAATAAAATCATGATTATTTACAAACAGCTCTTTACAATTGTAAGCACAGATAGGCTACACCTACAATTCATTTCTTGTTTGCTGTGTTCCTCAGATCACCATGTCTAATTTGGGGCTTTTGTGTTCAGATGTAGTGGGCTGAAGTGTTTCACTGTTTAATCTGAAATATTGAGATTTTTGATGTTTCAATTTAGGGCATGTTCACCTAGTAATCAATTAGAGCAGGAATATGAACATAAGAACCATGACTCCAATCACAGAATTGATTGGTAAGAAGGGAATAGAAAGATAAGAGGCCAACAAGGCTGTCCTCTAATTCTATTATCTTTTCTGCGTTCCAAGAGTAGTGGAAAAAGAATAGTCTTTAAAAAAGATATTAAGAATTTTTTCCAACTATGAATTGGTTGTCTAAGTACTTTGGTATATTTAAAAAATAGGTAAAGAATAGGTTTAAAGAATTGAGTGAAACAAAAAAAAACAAATAAGACAATTATTTTACTCTATTAAATTACTCTAATCCAATTGTAGTATTTAGGGACTCAAAAATAATGGGCGGTGCCTGTGGCTCAGTGAGTTGGGCACTGGCCGCATATACTGAGGGTAGTGGGTTCAAACCTGGCCCCGGCCAAACTACAACCAAAAATAAGTTATTCTTCTCTTACTCATCTTTGTATGCCTAGTACTTGGCATTCAAAAAATGTTCAATCGGCTCGGCGCCTGTGGCTCAACGGGCTAAGGCACCAGCCACGTACACCTGAGCTGGCGGGTTCGAATCCAGCCTGGGCCCGCCAAACAACAATGACGGCTGCAACCAAAAAATGGCCGGGCGTTGTGGCCGGCGCCTGTAGTCCCAGCTACTTGGGAGGTGGAGGCATGAGACTCGCTTGAGCCCAGGAATTGGAGGT